>APFE031739735.1:38153-60392 GCA_000404065.3 Pinus taeda | reverse complement strand
AATACATATTTATACATGTCGAAGCATCCAATACCATGGAACGAAAACCATCGCATCCAAAACTATGGACCGAAAACCATAGGTAGGTCTGCCCCCCCTCTAACCCCCCAGTTCACTACGTAGGTTAGTCGTGGAAAGAATATAACACAACCCAACAAAATATATATTAAAATATTCATAAAAAGGACTTTTAAAACCTATTTAGGGTTAAAAAAGCTATAAATAGTTGAAAATGGTAAAAACAAGAATTACTTTTCACTTTTACCTTATTGGAGAGTGACAATAGTGATTTTGGTGTGCCATATTCAGGCGACGATTGTGACGAATTCGTGTCACCATTCGGAGCACCGTCAGTTCCAGGTAAGAGGCCTCCTCTCCTACTCCATTTTTGTCCATTTTTTTATTTATTTAGCTTGTTTTATCACCCCCTATGGAGGGAATTGCAAAAAATAGGGTTGTGCCCATTGGCACGGGTTTCGGGCACGGACCCGCGCCAATGGGGCCTTTTTCTACAAAGGCTCACGCCCATTGGCACGACTGTTTTAAAAAAGTCGTGCCAATGGCAAGGCATACCCATTTTTCAAAATTTAAAAACTTTAAAGCAATTTCTCTACATTTTTAAGTTTTCTAAAGATCTAATTGATGTTTTTTGACCTTGTGATTGCAGGAAAACACACAAAATGGTACTCTAATGGAAGGAAAGAGAGCATGACTAGGTAGACGTATTGGCCATAGCAGATGAAGACTATATGGAATCCCTTAGAAACTGCATGCTCAAGAAATACTTCCTCTTGTCCCTTCTACGAGCTCAGCCAGAGCTCTTCCGATACTTAATCAACCTTTGGGATGAACGTGATCAAGTGTTTCGCATACGGTACCAAGTACTGGAACTAGACGTATCTGATGTCTATTTCATCACTGGACTGTCACGTAGAGGGCCGGTGCCCCTATTGACAGGTAGTAGGGCATCTAGTGAGAAGATGGAGGAGGTGATGGCTCGAGTTTTCCCAGGGGCAAAATTTGGATCCAACAGCTCAAAAGTGGATATCTCCACTGTTCCGGACCTAATACTTAGTGCTCTATTGTTCACCATCACACGAACTGTGGGGGCAGAGGCACCCTATGAAGCCACAATGAACCAACTGATACTGGCTACAGAGTGTCTCAATTTGACTATCTTCAATTGGGCGGCAGCGGTGACGACCAATATGAAGAGGTAGCTTACAAAAGGTAAGCGTGGTAAGCTGCAGCAGTTTGGGTATGGTTCCATTCTAGTGACATTGTTTTTGGAACATGTACCAATCTTCCAAGGCCAAGGGGCCTTTGTACCTGGTCTAGCGCATCGAGAGCCGAGGATGGCTCGTTGGGCGACCCTGATGCCTAGACGGTGGGGGAGGCCAGCATATGTCATGGAGGCCTGAGTTGTTTGGCTGGCTTCACCACCAACTGATCGTGGTTGAGGACTGTCCATATGCAGGGATAGACTTCACTAGTGACCCTGATCTCCCACTACCAGAGGGAGAGGATTGGGATGAGGAGATAGGTATGACCTCTTTTTGGTTTTGTGTTTTATGAATTTTTTTGTTAATACATGCTTGTTCTAATAACATTTATATGCATGTGCAGATGTTAGCCCAGAGCGCCCAGCTGGCATGTCTCCTATTGCAAGGAGAAATTAGGTTGTAGCATATCCTTAGGAGGAGGGTGGTGATAGAGGAGAACTCGTCCAGAACCTGCAGGGTATCACTCGAGGGATCCTGGATTATGCTCGGCTAGCGGATGTCCCGTTAGCATACCAGAGGCACACGGTGGGGGTGCCCAATCGCATCCACCAACTCCTGAGACATTTAGTGCGAGAAGTGACATGCTACCATGAGCACCATAGGGATTAGATATTTAGGCTTTATTTCCATGCATATTTTTTTGAGAGACATGTTGTCTCCGGATGTACTAAGACAAACATGTTTTATTTTTTGATGATGCATGCGGTGCAAACATTTGGACATCTATATATATATATATATATAGATATATATACATACATACATATGGTTTATGGTTTATTTCTTTTTATGCTTCTTATGCTATTTTTAAATTACATGTTATGCAAATGTCTGTCCAATACATAATTAGCTAATGCATCGGTTAACGTATTAAATCGTCTCAGAATATGTTGATATGTAATGAAATCAAAATCCCTTTCTAAAAACTTAACATGTAAATACAACCTTAAAATCCGATGGTCTCTGATGGAATAACGCCCATTGAGCTGGTGGACGACAAGCTGAGAGTCCAAGTTCACAACCAATGTTCGAATACCAAGATTAATCGCCTCGGCTAGTAACTCAATCACAACACTATACTCAGTAACATTGTTTGTGGTGCAACCTAGACAAACCCCTTGAAGGTCTACTAACTCACCATGAGGATCGTAGATCACCCATGCCGTAGAGGACAAGTTGCGTGTACTGCGGCAGGCACCATCAACGAAACCAACGTAAGGTGAAGCAGACATCTATCCAAGAAGCAAAAGGACACAATAAGCGGCAATCACGCTGACACACCAAAACAAAAAAATGAAAACATGCACACACAACACACTTGCTAAAGCACACGTATGCACAAAAAATAGAGTGCACGCATGATACTTGTTCAAGTAAGGCCCATTTCAGGGCTCACCCAATTGCACCGTTGTGTGACCAGCCTAGATAGTGTAGGCGTCGTCTTGGCCCATTTTGTAAAATGATCAACGACACTGATGATTTGCCCATGCCCCCTGGCCGAGCGAGGGTTACAAGCTAGATAAGAAATGCCCCCTTTTGCAAAGGGGTCGAGGGTAGCAACAGTGTGCAATAGGGAACTAGAATGAGCGGAAATCAAACCGATTGAAGTGAGGGTCGGAGGTGGGAGGGAAAAGACACCCATGAGGGCAGGATCTTTAAAGATCCCAGCTCCCATACTCTCCAATGGAATCGAGGTATGCTCCACAAAAGGCAAGTTGCCTTCAGAAGAGGAAGCGAAGAAGGAGAGCTGATCTACCGTGACAGTTTTCCCCTTATGAGGGAAATGAATGACACGAAAGAGGGATGAAGCCACGGCACGCATGGCATATGTCCAGCTCTGGTCCAAAAGGAGGTTGTAAGTAAGATTAGCATCAACAACTTCAACTTCCACTTCAACCGTCTTTCCTTCCAAAGTAATCGACAATCGTTGGAGGATACTGTAGGGGCGAGATTCTCTCCTGTCAAAAGCTTCCAAGGTCGTAGGGGACTGACTCAAAGTCAGAGACCCAATAGCCTTCGAACAAGCAACAGACATAATGCAAGTTGAGGCGCCTTCATCAATAACCGTACGATGAATCGTTTTAAAATTGATGATGACCTGGATGAGGAAGGCAATCTGGTGAGGTAGTCTCGGTACATGGCTCTCGAGATCAAAGGTGATCAAATCCGAGTCGGCCGGGTCGATGCCACCGATGGCCGATAGCAGGGACTTCCTCTCGGGGGGGAAGCTCTCGAGAACTTCTAGAGCAGACATAGCTGACGGAGCCTGAGCTAAGTCCTCAATGATGCTGTAGTGCTGGGCAGCACGAGCATTGGGGTTGTAAGAAGATCTCCTGAGTACACCTTTAGGAGGGGGTCGAATAGGCGTCTCAGTGCTAGGTCTCTCAATATGGAGTAGACCAGAACTAGACGGAGGAGTGCTTGAGGGAACCTCAGGCTCCTTCCTAGCGGGTGACGGATATTCCTTTGCTCGAGTCGTGATGTGGACAAGAATTGTTCCAGCCATGAACACTTGGGAACCAAAGGGAGAAGAAGACGAGGATGGGTCAGCCACCATTTGTGTTTGCTATGAGGGGAAAGGCTCTTTCAGAACCGCAGGATTCCTAGGAGCACCTTTCAATAAACGACTAACTTCGGACCGCCTTGGGTAGTCTTTGGTATAGTGATCCTCGTCACAGATAAGACAAGGATACTTTGGTTTACGTTTGGCTCCTTCCTTGGGTGGAGGTTTAGTGGAGTCCTATTTAGGTTGATCAGATTTATTTTTCGCTTTCCCCTTCTTCTTTCCTTTCGAGGCTTTATCCATCGTGGTGGATTGGACGGAATTAACCTCGGAAGTGTTTCTAGAATTAGACATACCCTGAGAAGTATTCTCGTTTGAAGCATTCGATTTTTTCTTCCCAGGGTTAGCAGAAGATTTCTTTGAAGACGAATTTACAGAGCCAATAACACTGTCAACAGATGGCTTTGGCGGAGCTTTGGATGTTCCAGGTCTCGGGGCGTTAGGCAAGTAATCATATAAGGTACCTGACTGGGAATAAACCAAGTTGAGGTACTGAGCACGTGCAATAGCCTACTCTTTAGTTACACAAGCTCCCATAGCAATGTCTTGCGCGATTGGAAGGACAAAGGAGGTTGTAAACCAATCAGTCAGGAGCTGATCAGGAATCCAAAACTTGATCAAACGACGACGCCGTCTCCATTCATGTATATGATTGGATATGTGTGTGGTCGTGTCCTGTTTAAGAGACGTGAGGAGATGCGTTCCCGTCTCATACCGAATGGGCAACTGAAAATGAGTTAGAAATTCCATTGCCAACAAGTTGAAATCTTGAAAGGATCCATGAGTCAACTCAATGTACCACTTAGCAACCGAGCCAGTGAGAGTCCTTTGAAAAAGGTGGAGCCGGATTGAATCGTCAAGCCATGAATTTGACAAACACCAAAGGTAATAAGTCATAATGTGGGCTTGAGGGTCTTCTCCAGGTTTACCATCGAATTTGGGACAATCACCGGGAATCTTGGTTGGAACTGGTGGCCAGAATGGATTATGAAGGATAGCATCATTAGTCAATTTGGACACATCTGACAGTTCCAATGTTACTAAGAAGGGTAACTGAGGATTGAAGGACATCTGGGGCCGCAGATAAGAGGTAGCACCAAAGTTCCAACCAGTTGTTGGTTTCCCCCATTGATTTTGTCTGGACGGACCTGGCCCATATGGGTTCTGTCTGTAGGGATTTTGTCCATAGGGATTATAGCCATAACCGGACAGTTGACCCTCGGTTTGCCCCCCAGTACCCCATTGATTACCAACTTGGCCCGTAGGAGCAGCATACTGTTGCTGGTAATTTTGATAAGGAGTGACCTGCATTTGTTGATAATTTTGGTATGGGGCAAGCTCAGGGTTGCTGGTAACCATAAGGTTGTTGGGCTCCATACTGAGCCTGGGAACTAGGCTATGCTTGATAAGAAGGTTGAGATTGAAACCCACCTTGCATCTGAAGACCAGTTTGGGTCTGGGACCCAGCCTGGGGCTGGAAACCGGGTTGAGCTTGAGAAGCAATCGCCATTTGCATGCCCGGTTGAGCAGGCCCAGAAAGATTTCCTTGAGAAGATGGAGATTGGGCCACCTGGCTGGAAGGTTACCCTAGTTGAGTTTGGGATGGACCTACTTGCCCAGAAGGTTGAGCTTGCTGGGTGTTGGGTTTTCCTTGTACAACCGAGGGTTGTCCTTGTGAGACAGATGGCTCGGCGGACTCGACGGTTGGTTGAATAATTTGTCTAGATGGTTGACCAGACTGGGCAGTGGGTTGGCCTTGTTGTACGTAAGGCTGACCACCCTGCCTAGAAGGGTACCCTTGCTGGATTCCAGGTTATCCTTGTTGCATATAAGGTTGTCCTGGGTTCCCATAGGGTTGACCGGAAGGGTATCCCTGCTGGACTCCAGGTTGTCCTTGTTGCATATAAGGTTCTCCTAGATTTCCAAAGGGTTACCCAATATAAGTGAAAGATGGACCACCACAGGACGAAGGTTGTCCCTGAAAGGGTTGTCCTTGTGGGCCTCCAGGTTTCCCTGGATAGGATTGCTCGTAATACTACTGCCCATGAGAAGGCTGCATGTAAGACGGTTAACCTTGATACGATGGTCCCTGATAACACTATCCTTGATATGATGGTCCTTGATCCAAAAGGGGTTCTTGGCCACCACCATAACAAGTGGTACCCCAAGCAACACTTAATGGGACTGAAACCTCAACCACAAGCTGAGATGGCAAGGATCCAATATAAAGATGATGCCCTACAGGATCATAATAATGATTTGGACCTTGGTCGCCCAGATTCTAAATGGCATGCAAATAGTGGTTATATGCCTCCCCTGCTGGAATGGAACCAAAAGAAGGTGGGGCACTAAGTGCAGGATTGACAACTTCGGATGTAGGTACCGACTGGCCACTATTTACTGAACTGTGGGATGGACAAACAACAATAGTTACAATTGAAGATGCCGTAATGGTACTAACAACTGGTGTTGAAGACGCTACACAAACAATCGGAATAGTCGGGATTGAAGTGACAACTGTATTGTGAACTTGTGGAATAAAAGATCCCGTAGTGGGAGTGATGTTGTGATCCCACATGGTACCTGAGGAGGAGTTCATAGAACCCATAACATCCCTTAAAGCCCTATAGCGTAAGGGCAACGTGACACTGAGAGGGGTGACAGTGAAGGGTGGGGTTACGGCTGAGACAGGAGTTTCGACACTCATCACAACGGGTGTCTCACTCGCGATAGGAGATGTGTCATCCATGTCAGATGAAGACATTGGGACCAAAACACCAGTAGGAGTAAAAGGAGTATCCTCTTCGGAAGGCTCCCAAATAGGGTTCCAATGTAGATCGTCAAAATCGTCTTTTGGAGCACAAGAGTTCAATGGTTGGACACTTGGAATAACAGGGAAAGTGTCACCACAAACTGGTGTCTCAGGAGCAGCAGAAGAAGGAGACCCTTGGTCACTAGGGACGGGAGACGAGATCAATGATTCTACCAGGATGATTCAATTCAAAAAATCCTAGAAAAACTAACGAGAAAATACCCTACTCAAACTAACGCAAACAAGATCTAACAGGATAAGTGTGAACATGGCCGAATAAATTTTAAGACACAAGGACATAACTTGGCCTTTTCATCTTTAAAGAGTCGAGAAAAGGACAAAAAGATGACTTTAGTCTCCTTCGAATGTTTAGTGAGCCCGAAGTGACAAATGCTCAGGTGAGCCTTTTCTTTTAGGGAGTCCAGAAAGGATCAAAAAGTGACTACTTTGGAGAACTAGGCAAAAGGTTTAGGAGACAATCCGTAAAACTGCATATACACCTTGGCAATCGTATGAAAACCAAGGACTTTCTATACGACAGTCAATCTTCCCGAATGCTTTGTTCGGTGTGTTACGGGTCGTAAGGCGGCAGACACGGCTTCCTATGGATAAAGGATGATAACCTAGTGGGGTCACCCCATATACTTGACGGTACGTGGGAGCACAAGTCCGTACTAGACCACAATTGAGTCACAAAAGGAGGAATCGCCCAACCTTGAGTGGAAACAAAAGTGACTAGGTTTAACGATGTTGGAGCACGTCTCTAGCCTAGACCTCTAAAAAGTGTGCGTTATGTTTCAATGCATTATTAGATTCATTCAGTTCATTTTAAAGTTGATCTTGTATTAGGTTTCAGTTTTCATGCCTTACAGTATGTAATATCTCAAAATTCCCTAAATGCAAACTATATGCCAAAATATGTCATTTCATTCGATGAATGCTAGTTACAAGAGGGTTTGAGAGCTTTCACACAAATCAAATGATCATAAAACAACAAAGAACTTCTCTAATGCAGCTAATGGAAATTAACAAACTTTTCTTCAAGATCACTAATCACTAATCAAAATGAAAAGCTCTAATTCTCATTAACTAATGCAAAGCAAAAGAGATCCTTTTCTTTTATGTTGATGGCAAAATGCATTAAACAAACTTTGAGAAACACTAAAAAACAAATTCTATTCAATACAAGCACATTCAGTTCCCTAAATCACGAAGCAAACCTCTAAAGAACAAGAAAAATCCCAAAGAGACCAATGGGCCGTGTAATCTAGGCTCAAAGTGAGACAAAGCGGAATTCAAGTGAAAACGAAGCAAGTCACCCATATAACGCAATAAAACGATTTACAACCACCAAACAAGTGCAAGGGAGCAATCAGAGAATCAAGTGGACTACTAGAAGATCAAAACACCTGAGGAAGGTTCGACACACAAAGGCAATAGATGCCCTAGGGCTAGAAATGTGAAATCAATGGAAAAAAGCAAACACCCAAAGGGTAACCATCAAAGCCAGTCAAATCACACTCCAACACACTCAAGTAGTCTAAAAAAGGTACCCAGAACAAAAACCAAGCTCAGAGGGCTCAAATCCAAGCAAACTTCAAAATTTCCCAGGCCTAGTGTGACTGTCAGGCTGCAACTAGCACCTTTCAGGGATTGGCGCGGGTTTTCAATGAGCAACTAGCACCAACTGGCACGACTGTAACGTTATAAAAGAGCACCAGCCGAGTTTGCTATGGAAAAATAAAAAACAAACAAGCCAAAGCTAGGCCAACGGTATCCAGGTACACCAAGAGGTAAGAAGCAACACAAGGACTCAACCCAGAAGGCTAATCAAGCACGAGAAACCAAGAAACAACCAAGAAACAAGGCAAGTTCCAAGCCGTTCAGTTCGTAAACCAAACCGGAGATGGACTGAAGTGGCATTGACCTACTTTGCTAATGTAGATCAATAGTGTTTCGAAGGCTATCTGGCTGGACTTCAAGCTCCATCTAAAGTTTACAAATCAAACAACAAGACAAAAAGCCAAATCCCCAGTGGAGTTGCTAAATTGTTGTGGAGATAAATCCCCTTTGCGGACAGAGGTGACCCCTACTAGCCCAAATGGGGTCTAGCAACAATCAAACAATTCTATCACGCAGGTTCCTAATTGCAAATTAAAGACCAATGATGAGGGCCTACCTGGATTCCAACACTAGTACTTGTAGAAGAGTCGACGCTCCCGTTCCTTTGCTCCCGCCAGTCACGATCCCCACGATCCTCATGAATGGACACCTACACATGCAAATAACGACACAAATACAAGCATAAAATCCAAAAGATGCAACTATATATTAGTCAGAAAGGATATAACTCAATCATCATTACAAAATACAATAAGAGTGGAACCATAATGATAGTTGTCTATTATTGATAAACAAAGAAGAATACAACCATAGTTCTGATGTCAAATCCTCCTTTGGCTGGGTGATCAGCAACACATGCCTTGCAAAGCTTGTTGGTAATGGGGAACAAGCCTCTCTCTCCTTGGTTACTTGGATAAGAATCTCCTCACTTAAGATTTAGCCTTATGGGAATGAAGAAGGCTTCTTGCTGCATGAACTTAGCAATTCTCAGACTTTGGGACTTGAAAAATAGAACTAGAACTAGCTTGTCAAAGGAAAAAGGACAAGCTTTTATAGATAGAGGGGAAGGAGTTAGGATCATCCACAATATTCATGGGATTGGCTTTATCACTAAGAAGCTTCCATGAGAAGGTGGCAAACAACTTCCCTTCTATGGAGATTCGAAGCCAAACTAAACCAACTCAAGATGGATTCAGTTTATGAGTAGGTTAGGAAGAACCTTTGGATGTTTGTTTGTTAAAAACATTACCCAACTTGGCTAGTGCAAGTGCGACTTTGAGACAGGGCACCAGCTGGCGCGCCCTCTTTGGAGGATTTCCCCCATTGGCATGAGTGATACACAATGAGACCGTGCCAATGGAAAAAGGGATAATTTTATGGGTATTTTGCAGAAGGTGCCTTCAGGGCATATGAAGTTCATGTCTAGGAGAATACAATGCAAGTGTTTCCAAGTCATGTCACTTATCAAAAGTCCCAGAATGAGTCCTCCAAGGTATGGGAGAAGGGGTAACAGGGACGGTGACAAATTGTTGTGTAACACTCTATCTTGCAAACTGTCTCTACCATTTGCCCATTCTCGCCCATCACACCCTACAGAAGGGCTTCCAGTATGCATCACACCATTTACATTGAGCAGGTAAGATGCATCGCACCCTCTGCACTGGGCATTCTGTATGGTCCAGTTTTGACCAGTTTTGAGCAGTTTTCTATGGAGAACTTCTGGGAGATGATGTAATCAGCTGACCTTGTTCTTTTAGGGTGTGAAGTAGCACTTTTAGGGACTTAGGAGCCCTTGGTTAATGGAAATTTATGATTGGGGTTTTAGTTCCCAAAAATGTCTATAACACCAGCAATACCCAAGGTTAGATTAAAATAGGTTTACTTCAAGGTTTTGCATTTTAGAATAAAGTTGAATTAAATTCTAGTTATTCTTTTGTGAATCATTAGAAATCCCACAAATCATATAAACCGAAAACACTCGGAAACTTTTCCCATCATATCCAGTTGGAGCCACTATCCCAAATGGAAAAGGAGCTGCTCTACGGTCTAGACTGGGTGGTTATCCCCCTTGTTGTTGCCACAGATTTCTGAGGCCTCAACAGGTTATAATCTCTATGTATCAAGAAAGTTGCCAAAATTACTAAAGGTTAATATCTAGATGGAGCATTCTATAATCCTTTTAGGCTTTATCTCTTGGAACATAGGGTCCTTTTATACTTTATCTCTTGGAACACAGGGTTGAGGGCTTATAGGGTTGTTCTGTTATACACATTTTGGGGTATATTATGTCCTTGCTTCCATCATTCTTTGAAATATCCTTCCAACATGTTTTTTGAGAGCAAGACATTGAGGCATATGCCCTCTCCAAGTGTGGAGTCTCCCTCTTCCCAGGACTGATCCATTTTTAATTTTTGGTTGATGGATTTGTGGGTAGGGTAGGTAATTTTGAGTTTTGACATATGATTTTTTGCTCTATGTTTTTTTCTTTGTTTGGCCTTGTGCAAGATATTTTTTCTAGTCGGTTCGTACTTTTTGGTATCCTTTTGTGGCTTTTTTTTTTTAAGATTGGCTCTCCATGAAATTTTCCGTTGCACTGATTGACGCTTATGATGTATTTTCTCTATAGCATTTACTCTTTATTTTTTGGTTAATGGGTGTCTCTGTGCCTTCCTTGTCAATGGAATATCTATGATTTATAAGTGAATGGTATTGGGTTCAAAGCCTATTGAAACAAGAATATGTAAATATCCTCTTTTTAATGAAGGAAGTTCAATTTTTTTTTTTTTGAAAAGGAATCATCTTTAGCTTTATGTGAACTAGAGTGTGAATCAATGTGAGTATGAGTCACTAGAAGATATTAGTGTATGCAATTTTGATTTTATATATTTAATACACCATGTAGATATTCTCCACTTATAAACTTGTGGTATTTTTTCGCGTGTTATTTTGACAACATACACACATACTTATGAGTTTTTATGTGTTTACATGTTTGATTAACTAAAACATGAATAATATACATTGTGTCTTAGATTGGTGAGATCAAACAACTTGATGATTGATTATTTACAAAAATAATTGGTCACTTAATTTTCATAATAATTGGAGTTGAAAAATTAAGTAAAAATAAAAGTATTTATGGGAACAAAAATTGGTTTTAAAGATTTTAAAGTAAATAAAATCAATATAAGAGTCTAGGAAAGAAAATCCATGTAGATGAACAAGGGAAGGGTTATTGTCCTTGAAGATCAAATAGGTGATCTAGTTGCATTCTTTTAATTATATTCTATTGGGTTGTGTTATATTCTTTTCACGAGTAGCCCACGTAGTTAACTGGGGGGTTAGAAGGGGGGCAAATCCCCCCCTCCATTGCACCGATTGCATAGTGAGGGGAGTCACAGGGGGTTTGAGGGATGCAGGTAACCCCAATTGATGGGTCTGGGGCAACACCCCAGAAAATTTTGGTTTTGGAACCTATGTTAGGTTGGCTGAACCAACCTATGGTTGTGTGCATGATTTTGACACATGTTTTTGGACGCGATGGTTTTCGGTCCATGGTATTGGATGCTTCGGCATGTATAAATATGTATTGTGACACTGAAAGGAGCATAATAAAAAATCAAGTTGGTAGTCTCAGTTTTGGGATCCAGAGAAACATCTCTGTGTATATGTGTTTTATGTGTTATGCTCTCGCATTGTTTATTTTATGTGTTTTAGAATTTGTATGCAGGTAATTTCTGTACAGGGTTAAAACCTACATATTCGAGGAGATTGATGTCAATAGGATACCTTCCTTAAGGAAAATCCATTCCAATTGTACTCATTTTAATTCGATTTGAGGAGGTAGATGAGGTTGGGATGCTTTTGTTAAAGGAAAACCATGCAAATGAACATAATAAGGACATTGTGCTTGAATGGTAGGTTTTAACCCTATACATAAATTACTTACTTATGAATTCAATAGACAGAAAATAAACAATGGCGAGAGCATAAAACATAAAACATATATACACAGAGATTTCCCCTGGATCCCAAAATTGGGACTGCCAGATTGATTTTTCATTATTATCCTTTCAAATGTTATAATACATATATATATATAATATAATATATATATATATATATATATATATATATATATATATATATTACATGTTGAAGGATCCAAACCCCAATCCATTAGCCATAGATTATAACATAATCATAGCTCCCTTGACCAAATCTACAAAATACCATGGGTAGAAAACCATCATGCACAAGACCATAGGTAGGTCTGCCCACCTAATATAGGGTCCAAAAAAAATTTTCAGGGCACTGCCCCGGACCCCATGCAAATGGGCTAGTGCCCCCCTGTTGTGCCCAACACAACGTATAGGGGATACTAAAACCTCCCTTATGTGTGGGGCTATTCGTGGAAAGAATATAACACACACTCAACATTCTCCCACTTGTTGTTTCCTTTCCACAGGGGGCCACAGGAGAGCTTAGTAATTGGTTCAGCCCTGCAATACCCATTGTTTCTCTACACCAAAAGAACTTCTCAGTGCTCACAAACTTTGTCAATGCATTTGCAGTATTCTTTAAAGTGTCCACCTTTACCAGCAAGACATTTTTGTCCTCAACCATATCTCTCACAAAGTGATATTGAACATCAACATGCTTTGTCTTCAAATTATAAGCAGGGTTCTTTGCCAAGAAAATTGTACTGTGGCTGTCACAGTCTATCCTTATAGCTCACTGTACCAACCCCATACTTGAACACAATCTCTGCAACCAAACTGCTTCCTTGCTTGCATGAGTGGCTGCCATGTATTCTACCTCTGTAGTTGAAAGTGCCACTACAGATTGTCTCTTGCTCATCCAACTGACTGTTAACTACATACCCACTTGTAGATATTCTTTGATCCAGATCTCTGACCCAGTCTACATAAACAAATCCACAGATGTCCAAAACTCTATCCAGTCCTAGCCTTCCTTAGTAGCACAAACCATAATCACTAGTGCCACACAAATACCTGAAAACTCGCTTCACTGTTGTCCAATGCTCCTTTCCTGGTTTTGACATAAACCTGCTCAATACTATTACTGCATGTGCAATGCTTGGTCTAGGACATACCATTGCATACATCAGGCTACCAATTGGACTTGCATATGGAACATGGGACATGTCCTCTTCCTCTTCTTGTGTCTTGAGACACTCTTCAACAGATAAATTTACACCGACAGGAATAGGAACTTTCACCATTTTATAATCATGCATATTAAACCTCTATAATATTGTCTCTACGTACTTCCTCTACTTTAACCAGAGCTTCCTTTTTGCCCAATCTTGTTTAATTTCCATGCCCAAAATATAGTTTACAATATGAAGATATTTTATGTGAAATTTGGAGGACAATAGGGTCTTCTTCTTATGCTAAAGCAAGAAACAAACCTTCTATTCATTTGAAGCTAAAAATAGGTTACATAAATTACAACAACCCCGAGGAGAAGTATGCCAAAGAGTTAACTGGTGCCCTGTGCTTTGGGACCCGAGCCAACTGCTCGAGTTCCTGTATAAGGGCCCACAAAACAGAACAACCACTTAAGGGCCCACAAAATAGAACTCAAGAAGTATTTAAGCGGGCCTGATGAGGAAGTAGAGACCACGGAGAAAATATTACGGGTCTGCAAGGTGGATAACCACCGATCAGTTGTTCCACCCAAAATTCCCCGATCCCACTCCTGGGCAGAAACTTGCAAGGAAGATATCCTGGTCCTGCCAACATGCACAACAAACTTCAATCGTAGATCTGCTACCACTAGATCCTACGGCTATAAAGAATATTAGGATGGAAAGAAGAGCGAGGAACACCCATCCGATGAAGGCGATATTCTCTCTCCTCAAGCTACATGTTGAACAGTTAGTGGCATCAGAAGCATTTTTGTTAAACCACTTAGGGTAATGTGGACGCCTGAAAACTGTTGCAACTATAGTAAAAGCACCTTGTACTGTAGCAAAGCTCTTTCTCCTCTACCTTCCATCCAACTGCGAGATCCTAATATGCCAATGCTTGGGTTGTCTATTTGTCAAACCCTTAACATCCATCTGCTTAATTTTTAACTAGTTGATTCCCCTTCATTTACTGATAATGCTCCCTGTTTGCGCGAGCCAGAGTGTAGTAGTCCTCATGTAGTTGTCCTGTGGGTACCGACTCCAACGAGTAGCAATTTTTGTCTCTTGTACATCGCTCCCCTTCATTAGATAGCCAGTCTGCCACTCTATTGTCATTTCTGCACACATCAACAAATCTAAGATTTCTTAGTGTTCTTAGGTGAGATTGAATTCCATGATAAACTTGTAAAAGTCTCCTGTGTTTCGAAACTTTGTCTGGTGCAGTGCTAGTGCCTATCCTTTTGCCCAAATTAATTGTTAATTCTGAGTCTACCTCTGTGATTGTATTGTGTAAATTGTACTCAATCAGAATTTCTAAGCATTTCTCAATGGTCATGAGTTCCACCATATTGTTAGTGGCCCTCCCCAGATGACTATGAAAGATGAATTTTATATTGCCCTCTTTATCTCTTATGACTCCTCTGTAACCAGCATCCCCAAGGTTTCCTTT
Organism: Pinus taeda; assembly: GCA_000404065.3. NCBI lineage: Eukaryota > Viridiplantae > Streptophyta > Pinopsida > Pinales > Pinaceae > Pinus > Pinus taeda. The sequence continues at coordinate 45,506 of APFE031739735.1, read as the reverse complement.
TGAGGCTCCATCTATATTGAATTTCAGAAAGCCATGGGGAGGGGGTTGCCAAAAAGCATTTCCTTCTGATATGTGCCTTGCTATCTTATTTATGCCCTAAGGGACATGTGACTAGAGCCCAAACCATTCGAGAATGTGAGCATCCCATTGACTAGGGGGTTTCTCAAGTGGTTGTTTAGAAGGGAATTAACAATTTCTTTGAGCTATTTCAGGATCTGAGCCATGATGCTTTGTGTGGACCCAAATTTATGTTTGAAGATCTTTTTGTTGCGTTCTTTCCAAACATCCCAGATCAAAAATCCTAGAATCAGAGTCCAAGCTATATTGACTGTCTCATTATTCGAGAAGTCTTTCCTCCAATTCTTGAAAGTTTCAGTGATGTCATTTTCCTTCCTGTCCATTTGATTGAAGATAGAGGCCACCCAATTCCATAAGGTTGAGGTGAAAGAGCAGAGTTTGGGAAGGTGATCCATAGTTTCTTCCTGTAGACCACATAACTGGAATCTTCATGGACCCACAAAACCTCTCTTTCTGAGATTTTCCCAATTTAGAATCTTTTGTGCTGTACCATCCATATGAGTAGTTTGATCTTCATCCAGTGTGGGTTGTTCCAAAGGTCTTTCCATGTCCTATCAGGGTTTGGATAGTTAAGCCTAGTGGCAATTCTTTTGGCTTCTTTGAGGTTGAAGATTCCCTCATTGTTTCTCCCCCATCTGAAAATATCATTCAAGGTTAAAGTTAAAATTTTCTTCTTTTCCAGAATCACTTCAAGAACTTTAGCTTGGGCCTTCAAAGGGGTCTCCTCACTGTAATCTGGTACCTTCCAAATTTTCCATTACCCGTGTCCCTTGACTAATCCCAAAAGCCACTTACCCTTTTCAATCCTTTATTAATGGTATCATTTTTTATGATGTCCAGTCCTTCTCTACATAGGTTGTGCTCTTGCTGCCAGTTGTCCTTCCAGAACCAGGCTAGATTCCCAGTTTTTATTTCCCAAAAACTATGTTTTTGAACTAAGGCTTTGTTCTCCCAATAATTGTTCCAAATATGGGAACCCCTTATGTGTTTTGTCATTTGAATGTGGTCCCTTTCCTGCCAGTCCATTGCCTATTTTTGTTTCCAAAGCTTAGCCCAAGGGTTTCTCATTTCCTTTAGCCATCTCCACCAAAGTTTTGGCCCCAAAAATTTGTGGAGACCCAGACCACCATGGGTTTTGGGTTTGTAGAGCTTGTCCCAAGCTACTAGGGAACATTTCTTTTTCTCTTCCCCTTTACCCCAAAGAAAATATCTTTGGATATTCTTGATTTGCTGTAAAACTCCTATTGGGACAGGAGGGGCTGAAAATATGAAAATTGGAATTGTTTGTAGTACAACCTTTGTGAGAACTAACCTTCTTGCTAAATTCAAAGATATCCTTGTCCACTAGTTGACTTTGTCCTTCAGTTTGTTTGTTACTAACTCCCAGACTTCCTTACTCAGAGGTTTATCAGTGAGAGGCATTCCTAGATATTTGGAGGGAATATGATCTCTTTGAAAGCCTAGAAGTCTGGGGAGATTTCTTTGGATAAAAATATCAGTATTGAAAAAGAAAACTCTTGATTTTGTGAGGCTTACCTCTGTACCAGTAGCCATTGCGAAATCATGCAAGATTTTTTTGAAATCTTTGGCTTCCTTGACTGTGGGTGTGCCCTGCAGCATAGTGTCGTCCACAAATTGCTGATGAGTCAATGTGTCCCCATTATGAGTAATTTTGAGACCCTGGATTCTTCCTTCATCCTTGGCTAAATTGATCGCTTTTCCCAATCCTTCCATCATGAAAATGAAGAGGAAGGGGGAGAGAGGATATCCTTGCCTGGGGCCTCTCGATGGCCTAAAGGTGCTGGATGGAGAGCCATTAAGAAGGATTGAACAACTACCAATGATACATAGAGCCATGATCCATTTTATCCAATTGGGGTCAAATCCATATGCTTTAAGAACTTCCTTGATGTAAGACCAACTTAGCTTATCATAAGCTTTCGCTATTTCCAATTGTATTATAATACCTGCTTGTCTCTTGGTCTTGAGGGAATGAACCACTTCGTGAGCTTGGATGATATTATTGAGAATTTGTCTACCTTCCACATATCCAGTTTGCTCCTCTGACATGAGCGTTGGAAGAAGGGGTTTGAGTTTGTTGGCAATAAATTTGGAAATAATTTTGTACACCACATTGCATAAAGCTATGGGTCTGAATCTATCTGGTGTCATGGCTTTTTCCTGTTTAGGGATTAAGGCTATGAAGGATTGATTAAGTGCTCTTAGAACCGTTCTTGATTTTCTCGAGTCCACCACATCAAGAATGTCATGTTTGACTATTTCCCAGCATGTTTTGAAGAAGTCTACATTGAAACCATCTAGGCCTAGAGCTTTCCCATTGTGCATCTCTTTGATTACTTCATTGACCTCTTCTTCCGACACTAGCCTGTTGAGATTGTAATTATCTTCCCTGGTTACTAGTTTTGGAATATATTGAGTGAGGCTTTTAGTAAATTGAGATCTATCTACCATGGTCTCCTCTGCTATGCTTTGAAAATGTTTTACCAGAACATATTCCATTTCCTTGTGAGTATTTAGCTCTTTCCCTTAAGGATATATGAGTTTTGTGATCCAATTATGTGCCTTGTGTTCCATGGTAGGCTTGTGACAGAACCTAGTATTTCTCTCCCCTTATTTAATCCATTGCACTCTTGATTTCTGTCTCCATAAGGTTTCCTCTTGTTGGCATTTGTTGTCCCATTCTTGTTGAAGAGAGTCCGCTTGCATTTTCCTTTCCTCTATGAAGCCTTTTGTGATGAGAATTTGATTATTTTCCTGTAATTTTTTTCCACTTCTCTTTTGGCTTTAAAAATATTACCAAACTAATTTTTGTTCCAATATTTGAGCCTTAGCTTGATGTGTTTGAGTCTCTGTTGCAGGATGAACATTTCTGTGCCTTGGGTGAGCATGCCTTCCACCCACCATTTCCCAATATTAGTGATGAAGTCAGGTTGATTGAGCCAAACATTTTCGAACCTGAAAGGTATGTTCCTCAGGGTACCAATAAATGAAGCTTCCAACTAGATGGGCGAGTGGTCCGAGCCTCCAAAAGGGAGGATAAAAGCTATCATGATTCAACCTATGAGAAGGAGATCCTTCGAAATTATGAATTTGTCTAGTTGCAAGGTAGCTTGGGAAGTTCCGCCTCTCTTGTTATTCCACATGGAGGTACCATTTATTGTATCCATATCCACCAGTCTCATGTTGTTTAGGAAGTTCTAGAAAGAAATTGAGTCTCTTCAAAGTTCTCTGGTCCCTCCTTTTTTCTCTGTGAGATATCTGATCATGTTAAAGTCCCCTCCCAGAATCCAAGGCACTACTGGGTGTCTCTCTCTCAGCTCCTCCAGAGATGTGAGGAGCCTGAGTTTGTCTTCAAGAAGTTGAGGACCATAGACATTTGTGATCATGTAACATTCCTTGTCCCCCAAAGGTTAGATAACCATTGTAAGGTGGTTTCTAGATGCCTCAACATCTAGGATTCCAAATTTCTGAGCTTTCCCTAGAGTGAGAATTCCCCCCACTGTATTTTTTTCTTTGACTTCTAGGTACTCATATTTAATAAGCCATTTGCTATGCATTTCTCTAATTTTGTCTACTGAGCATTCTGTTTCCTATAAAAACACCATATCTGGTTTTTCCTCCTTTATTATGTTAATGAGATTTCTTTGTTTTCTTTTACTTCGTAGTCCTCTAATGTTCCAGGTTGTAAGCTTCATAATGATGGATATGTAAAAGAGTAACTGGTGAGATCTTTCATCTTACCTGAATTAATCATGAGTGTCCCACACTTTGTCAACAGTTCATTCTGTCTCTTTCTTCCACTTTTCTTGCCTTGGTTCTTGGTGGAGTGTCCTGATGCTATCTCCATTGATTTAACCCCTCTGTTCTCTTGGCTTTCATGGTTCCTTTTGACTCCTACAGCCTTTGTTTGAGACCTTCGGAGGAATAACTGTTGTGCTCTGTCAAACTCCTCTTATGGTAGAGAGTCAATCCCTTTGTTGGTTTCCTGCTCTAGAAACGTTTCTAGTTCAAGGTTTTACCCCTCAAGAATCTCCTGTAGGTCTTAGTCCTCCATACCTCCTTCTCTCAGGGTCATCTCATGGTCCTTGCCAAGTTCCATAGTGCTTGGTAGGTCCTCCTTTTGTTCATTGTATTGCTATATGATTTCCATGTTATCCTCTTTTTCATTCTCTGTATGATTATCCTCTGATTCCTTGTTCTTTCCATCTACCCCCCCTCTTCTTCTAAAATCTCAAAATTGTTATGAATGGTAGCTTGTTCTCACTAGGTTTATTTTGGTATTTTCCCCCCTCCTTTCCCTTTGCCTCCCACTTTGGTATAACCTTCAGGGTATTTTCCTTTGATGGTTTTCAGATTTTCCTCCCTTTTGTTGAGTGGGCAGTCTCTGAAGAGGTGCCCATGTTCATGACATTTACAACATCTGAATGGGATGTGTTCATTGTCGACCACCTGTATCCGTTCCTCATCATAAACTTCTAGGATGACTTCATCCTAGAGTGCTCCCGATAAGTCCATTTCTACACATATGTGGGTGAAGGAGGTATATTTACCTCGTAGAGTTGCCTCTGATATCTTTATAAAATTCCATAATTTATTACCTATAGATTTTAAGAATTTTGACAGCCAATAATCTAAGGGTAAGGAGTATAATCTAATCCATACCAGGACCGATGTGAACGTTTCTCACTTTGGAACAACGTTCATCACCCAAGGTCACATGTAAAGGCCTGCAGCAGCATAGAAGTAGGGTCCTCCTTTGAATACTTTGTCTTTGTCCTCTAGGTTAGTGAAAACAATTGTTAAGAAACCCTTGGACCCAAGATGTATATTTATTTCTCCCTTCAATTTCTAGTTGTTTTTTATCCATGTATACAATGCTTTCTCCATGGGCCATATACCCATAAACTTACAAATGACCGCATAAGTCGCCATGTGATCTCTGTGCACCTGTAGTGCAGGATAATTTAAGACCACCTGGGGTTTAATATTAGACTCGAGTTTGCAGGGTCCTGTTGCAGATATGTTCTCAGTTCTCTGACTACTTTCTCCAGATTTCGTTTCCCTCCTAGCTTCCTTGTGGCTCCCTTCCTTTTCAAGGTATTTAGTACTTTCCAGTTTTTGAGTACCGATTGTCTTGGTCTCTGCCTCCATTGGTTTCCTGAACTTGTTTAGACTCGCCTCTTTACTTTTGTTAGAAACCATGCGACTGTAGGAGGGAGTGGGAGTGGAGCTCCCTCCTCCATGCCCCTCCATAGTTACCAGCTTGCTCCTGTTTGCCCCTTGTTCAAAACCCTAGTTCAGCTCCTCGAACTTCTGTTGGTCTAGGACCTACCTTATTACCACAATTGGGTCTTCAATTCTTGGATAGTTTCTTTTTTATTTCTAATTAAAAACATATCATCCACATACAAGACCAAATAAATAACACGGTCACCAATTAATTGAAAATACACATAGTGATTTGCTTTGATTTTGGTCAAGCAAAGTCCTCATATATATATGTATCAAATTTCTGATACCACATCCATTTTTAACCTGCATACTATTTCTTTACTACCCTTCACCACAAAGCCTTCAAGTTTCTTCATGTAGATCTCTTCTTCCAGGTCCCCATGAAGAAATGTTGTCTTCATGTCCATTTTTTCTACCTCAAAATCAAAAGCAACAACAACAGATAAAAGTAATATAATAGAAGCTACCCTGGCAAAATGAGAAACAATATCACTAAAATCAATTCTCGACACCTGGGAATAACCTTTTTCTACCAATCGAGCTTTATATTTCTCCACCTTACCTTCTACATACATATTCTTCTTAAACACCCATTTTCTACCAATGGGTTTCCTTCCAGTTGACAACTCCACCCAATCCCAAGCCTCATTTTTGTGCAAATATGCCATTTTATAAACCATGGCCTCTTTCTAGAGTTTTCCATCCTTTGAATCTATTGCTTCCCTGAAATTTCTGGGATCATCATCAGTAATAGATAAATAAAACTTTGAAGAAAAAACATTTGGACTATACCTTTCTGGTTGCTTTCTTTCTTGAATTGATCTTCTCATAGTTGGAGTTTGCGGTTCTTCATCTTTTGTTTCCTCTTCTGTTGTAGAGTCTAATTCCTGCTCCTTTAGCTCAAACTCTATCTTCTTAGGTTCCTTTGGTAGGAATTCTTGTTTAATTACATCTTTCACCTCTCTAAACAACACATTATGGTTGTACACAACCTTCCTTGTTTCTGGGTTCTGAAGCTTATAACCTTTTAAATCATCCTTATACCCAATAAATATCCACCTTTTAGATTTAATATCCAACATGGTTCTTTTCTCCTTTGGAACATGTACATATGCATCACATCCAAATACCCTCAGATGTGAAAGAGTGGGCTTCTTACCTGTCCATACCTCTTGTGGAGTCTTATCCTCCAATGCTGATGAAGGTGATCTGTTGACCAGGTAACATGCATCCTCCACTGCCTCTACCCACAATTGCTATCCTAACTCAACACCACTAAGCATGCTTCTTGCCTTTTCCATCAATGCCCTATTCATTCTTTCTACAACTCCATTTATCTAAGGTGTGTATGGAGTAGTATTCTGTCGTGCTATACCAAACTTCTTACTGAACAATTCAAATTCCTTCTTGTAAAACTCTCCACCGTTATCTGTCCTGGGTAACTTTATATTCTTCTCTATCTAGTTTTCCACTAGAGCCTTAAATTCTTTAAACATGTCAAAGACTTCAGATTTCTTCCTAAGGAAATATATCCATGTATTCCTTGAGAAGTCATCTATAAATGATACATAGTACACAGACTTACTCAGTGATGGAATCAACACAAGTCTAAACACATCATTGTGCACAAGCTCTAATATATGTTTCGCCCTCTTAACACCAAAAGGGTAACTCACTTGATTCTGCTTCCCATATACACAATTTTCATAGCAATCAAAAGCTAGAGATAAATTATACATACTTTCTACCATACCATTACCATGAATTATTTGAAGGTCCTTCTATCCAATATGTCAAAGACTTTGATTCCATAGCATGGTTGTTTGTGCATAGACCACTAGATTTTCTGCTCCACTTTCAGGAACCACATTACTATTGCACCCATCAATAATAATGCTACCCTAAATGATCCAGGTGGATATTGGTGGCCACCTGCCAAGTCCACATGGACCCCCACCATTGTCTTTCTCAGCATTTTTAGTTTCCTTAATTGTAGCACAACTTACTATTTTTAGCAGTTTT
>APFE031739735.1:665-26364 GCA_000404065.3 Pinus taeda | reverse complement strand
TTTGCCAATTTTCTTTTGAGCACATTTATTTCCTGCATGTTAGATCCTGCAACAAGCATGTCATCTACATACAATAACAATATAATATAGTTGCCATCATTTTGCTTTTCAGATAAACACAATGATCAGAGTGACATCTAGTATAACCTTGTTCAGACATAAACTTGTAAAATTTTAGATACCACTGCCTTGGAGCCTGTTTTAAGCCATATAGGCTCTTCTTCAACCCGCACGCTAGTTTCTCCTTCCCTTTCACCTCATATCCTTGTGGCTGCTGCATATATATCTCTTCCTCCAAACCCCATGGAGAAAGGCTGTCTTTACATCTAACTACTCAAGATGCAAATCTTCAACTGCTACTAGACTTAAAATAGTTCTCATTGAAGTCATTTTAACAACAAGAGAAAATATTTCATCAAAATCAATACCTTTCTTTTGTGCAAACCCATTCTCCACAAGTCTAACTTTGTACCTTTGTTTTCCTCCATCTTCTTCCTTCAACCTGTAAACCCATTTATTCTTCAATGTAGTTTTTCCTGCAGGAAACTTGACGAAGTCCCAAGTCTGGTTATGCATTAAGGAGTCCATCTCTTCTTCCATGGTTACCTTCCACTTATTCCTGCTTTCAACTTGCATTGCTTCTTCATAACATTCGGATTCACCAGAATCAGTCAACAATAAATAATATAATGGAGGAGAGTATCATTTAGGGGGTATACTTATCTTGGTAGATCTTCTAACACCACTTTCAGGTGTTTGGGGTGCCTGTTGCTGTTGTTGTGGTTGATGTTGTTGTGGTTGTTGATTATTATTATTTTCAGGCACCTTTACTTTTTTAGTGATTTCATTAAGAACTACGTATTCCTTGTTTTCTTTTTCCTGTTTCTTTTCCTGCAATTGATTCTTATACAAGACCTTCTCATTGAATATTACATCTCTTCTCCTAATGATTTTGTGATTTTCGTAATCATATAAGTGATAACCAAAATCATTAATACCATATCCAATAAAGGTACATTTCTTTGACTTTGCCTCAAGCTTTGTTCTATTTTCTTTATTAATATGGACCAAGGCCTCACAATCAAAAGGCTTTAAAAAAGTGTAGTTTACCTTTTTACATGTCCATGCTTCCTCTGGAACACCACCATCCAAGGAACTTGAAGGCCCTCTATTTATTAGATAAAAACAGTATCTATGACATCTACCAAAAATTGTAAAGGCAATCCTGCATGCAATCTCATGCACCTTGCATGCTCCATGATTGTTCTGTTCTTCCTTTCTGACACACCATTTTCTTGTGGTGTTCTTGGAGCTGTCTTCTCTCTACAAATTCCATGCTCTGAATAATACCTATCAAACTCTTTGCTGCAATATTCACCTCCATTGTCTGATCTGAGACACTTCAATTTCTTTCATGTCTCAATCTCAACCAAAGCTTTCCATTTCTTGAAAGTATCAAATACATCAGATTTGTTCTTAATACAATAAATCAAAGTTTCTCTAGTTGCATCATAAATAGAAGTAACATAATAACGAGAGCCACTGAGAGATGATACCTGAGTATGTCCCCATACATCTACATGCAGAAGCTCTAATTTTTCGCTCTTCTTTTCTTTCCCAACTCTGAGAAATCTGACTCTCTTCTGTTTTCCATAAATGAAATTCTCATAGAAGTCCAAATCAACATTCTTCAAACCTAGCAACAAATTTCTTGAGTGAAGAATCTTCATCCCCTTTTCACCCATGTGTCTGAGCCTATGATGCCATAATGATGCACCTACTCCTTTGGAAGTTAAAGCATTAACAGAGTTAGAAATACCATTGCATAAATACAATGTACCAACCTTTTCGCCTTTTGCTATTACCAGGGCTCCTTTGGTAACCTTCCAAGCTTTATCTATGAAATTTACCACACAACCTTCACTGTCTAACTGCCTTGTTGAAATCAGATTTTTCTTCAGATCTGGAACATGCCTTACCTCCTTTAGTATCCATTGGTTTCCATTCTACCGTTTTATAAGAACCTTACCCATTCCAACAATTGTACAGGGTTTATCTTCACCCAAACGAACTTGTCCAAAATCTCCCTGAACATAGTCATGAAAGTATTTCTTATCAAGTGTGGCATGGAATGAGGCCCCTGAATCTACCACCCAAGATTCAATAATATTTTCAAAATAAAGAACCAAAGCATCTTGTAACACCTCACCTGTCACATTTGCTTCATGATTGTTTTCTTGTTGTGCACCTCCTTCTTTTCCTTTATGAGATCTACAGTCTTTCTTTAGGTGTCCTTTCTTTCCGCATTTTCAGCACACTATCCTTGATCTAGACTTGGATCTGCCTTTCCTTCATTTACTGTGATATCCTAAACTCTTTCCTCTTTCCATTTTTCTTCCCCTAGACTCTACACTCAAAGCATTACCTGATGTCTCACCGAATCTTTTCTGTCGCATTTCCTCACTAAGGATAGCACCGACAACATCATCAAACTTTAAAGTACTAGATCTAGAAACAGAGTTACTAATAGCTATTACTAAATCATTCCAAATTTCTGGAAATGAGCACAAGAATAACAAAGCTCTAACTTCATCATAAAAGTTTACCCCTAAAGAACATAACTGACTTGTAACAGTATTAAAATCATTTAAATGATCTGTAACAGATCCACCTTCCGACATCTTCATATTAAATAACTGTTTCATAAGAAATACCTTGTTTGAGGCCGAGGGTTTTTCATATAGTTTCTCCAACACCTTAATCAAACCCGCTGTGATTGTTTCCTTCGAAATGTTCAAGGTGTCCAATGCTACGAGGCACAACCGTACGATTTCGAGTGCCTTTCTATTGAGAAGGTTCCATTCTTCATATGTCATACCCATCGGCATATTTGTTTTTTCACCCAATGGTAGGTACAGATCTTTTTGATACAGATAATATTCCATCTGCATCTTCCATAGCGAGAAGTTTTGGCCGTTAAATTTTTTGACCCTAAACTTACCATCTTCTGCCATTGCTCCCACTCGAACTAGGAACCCTTCTTTCATGTGAGTTTATCAGCCAAATTGACCTTCGGCTTTGATGCTAGTTGTTAGAAAATTATATATTACGGAGCAATGGAACACATAAAATATTGCAGAAATATAAACATAGAAAATGCATAAAACAAGAGAGACACAGATATACATGGTTCACCCAGTTTGTGCTACGTCCACCCCGAACAACAAGTCCTTCCTTTCTATTATCCAACAAAATGAAGAGACACAACCTACAACAGATCCATTGTAATATCCTCTATTTTCTCTCACAGCCTCACCTCTCTGTTTCTCACTCAGAGAATACACATCTATTACACAGCCTCAAATAAAATGGTCTCATACAAAGAGAGGGGTTGCCTTCTAGGGAAAAAAACCCTAAACTAAACATAATTTCTACCATTAGATCATCTGCCTAATGAACATCCCAGATTGACTAGAAATTACTATGCTTTTACAAGGCAATTTTACATTTGTTTTTAGCTTCAGGGGCACTGCCCCCAAAACCCCTGTCGGGGGACAGCTGGCCCCTAGACCCCCCAGTCGAGGGGGATCGGCCCCCTCGAACCCTTGCAGTGGGGACAAGTCCCCCCTGCACCCACCCGTGTGGAGGGGTGTACAAACTTCCTGGGTATACATCTAGCTAAAACAAAGAACTCTGAACAGTCATGCTCCAACAAGTTTGTAATACTTCGAACGCCAACATATATGATGATGCTTGCACCAAATCTTCTACAATACAGTAGTCCTGGGCAACACATGTAGATGTATTATGCATTGAGCAAGTAATTTACCCTTTTGGGGGAAAATCAAAAGATGAACAAATAGAATTTCGATATGAAGATCATTAAGTAGTGGTGGGTTTTGCCTCAAAGAGGCTTCCTCAGCATTAGTGACTGGAGCTCCATAAGATTTGGCTCTATTTTGTAGATGTAAAATTTCAAAGGTGTAAACGGTAGATGGTACTTCACCAGCTAAAGGATGATACAAACCATAATTGCCCCCTTGTGGGGTTTGGTGTTGGTTTGAAAAAAGGTGCTGCTACTGCTAAGCAGGGAAAGGATTATTTAGGACTATGGGGGTCTTGTCGGTGTCCTTTTTAGTGATGAAATCTATGCATTCCTACAGACGTAGACAACAATATGTCATGTGGTCTTCCACATATATTTTTCAAGGGAACCAGATGGGTTTGTCCTTTCCATCATCAGAAGGTGCAATATCCTTCTAGTTTAGGTTGTACTACTTTGTTGACTGCTATTCAAAAGGAGCAATCTTTTTGTTATTCTTCTTGCTTTTACCATTGGGTTTTTGTGTAAACAACATATATTTTATCATGGTGGTAGGAAGAGAAATCGATTTGGTATAGGGGTCAACTGACAACTGGGTAATGTGATCGCTAAGTTGTTTTACAAAGGCCCCAGAGGTAGCACTGATAATACCATCGGCATGCGCTCCAGGTTGCTGAGTAGTGCAGTCATTGGAGTTGCGAGGGGCATTGGGAATGATGTTGTATAAAGTGCCATACTGTGAATCTATCAAATCTAAGTGTTGGACATGATGAATGGATTGGTATTCTATGACCGCACCACCTAAGGTGACATCCTTAGCGATTTTGGGGACTAGATACTTGCAAAACCAATCCGTTAATAGATAGTCTAGGAGACGAGATTTGACTAGCCTTCAACTACGTCTCAATTCATGGATATGATCAGAGATGTGGGTGGTGGTGTCTTGACATAATTACATGAGGTGTTCCATCCTAGTTCATAGCGGATGGGTAACTGGAAATTCTTTAATAATTCCATCACTAAAGCACCAAAGGTATTGACTGATGTGTGTGGTAACTCGATGTACCACTTGGATGCATTGCCAGTAAGGGTGTGGGGAAAGAGTTGTAGCTAGATGCTATCATCCACCACGGAGTTAGAAACACACCATAAATATTAGGTGGTGATGTGTGTACCCAGTGTAGAAATTTCACTGTAGATCAGCTAGCTCTGATACCATGTAAAAATTCTCACTTTAGATCACCTGATAATGCAATATACTAAAGAAAATTACTTGATCTACTTCTACAAACAAACTTCCAGAAGCTTAATCGATTTTGAGCAATATCAAATAGAACACATATAACAAATGAAGAAGAAATCAATCACACATGAACACAGAAGAATACTTTGGGGAAAGCCTTAGCTAAAAACCTTGCTATCTGTATTATCATACAAGTGGAAATATCTCAAGATTACATAAATATTTCGCTCAGAAGCTATCCAGCTCTCTGCACAATCCCTCACTATTGCTCATAGATAGAATAGATAACACAAATGCCTTCCTTTAGTCCCCCAAGCCTCCTATTTCTTTGCGCAGTTTCTCCTAGGTCCTCTAGCTACAACCTGTGTGATTCTCACCTCACACACAACACTGACCTCTAGAATAACTACACAATCCTGAAGGAGATGATTCCTTCTGCATGGATGAGTTTCCTATATAGGAAAATTCCTCCAACTTATAGTACATTGTCCCATCCTATGATCTCAACTGGGTCTCTAACTGAACTAACATGCATGAGTTATTTACGAGAGAATATTCAGTTATCTAAAGTACACTAGTTGCATGAATGCATGCATTAACTAACTGTACTCACAATTATTTCCACAAACTGTTGGAACTAATCTAACTGGACTTAACTCATTTAACTAAGCTAACTAATTACAACTCAAAGTACAAGTCATCTTGATCACCTTAACTAAGGGATAACTTCCTTAATCAAAGGGATAGTTGTTGCATGTCTTCACATAGACTTCATGTTTGATTTTCTCCAACTAATTAACTCAATATGAATTAATTAATTCTTTTTCAAACAGCTGCTAAGATCAAATTCGAATTTTAATTCTCAATTTTAGTTCAGAGTCTAACTAAAATTGGAATGTAACCTGAAATTATATTTATAGAAATGTTATTTTTAGCATTTCTATTTTATCATTCCTTGTTGCAATTTCCAACACTGATACCTGAAATGCTATTTATAGCATTTCTATTTTAGCATTTCTTGTTGCTATTTTCAACACTTCCTCTCAACCAAAAAGGCATTCAACTCGAACCCAATATTGAACCTTTGGAATGTTCACCATGCAACACTTCTCCCTAGTGTTGTTGCTCCAGCAACTCTAGAAATAGAAAAATATCCAACCTGAATCAGAATGATGCCTCTATCATCAAAGTCTCTGACTGTTATGGCCTCTATCAACTAAAAACCTTTGCACCTCTGTGCTCTTCAATATCTGACTACTCTAGCCTCTGTCACATTGGTCTCTGACTGCATCAATCATAATGATTCCTCTAGCTGCATCCGTGTTATTATTGGTCCTGTCTCCTAGCACCGCATCCACATTACACCTCCTCTCATCATGTTATATCGTCCTACCCACTATTGCACTGCAACTTAGTTACTAAGAAGTAAGTAACTCATCTCCCAATTACCTTTTTGTTGGGCTAGAAACATCCTCTGATGCTGAAGCTTCTTTTTTCACTCCATCTGCATCTGTCTCCACCCACTCAGCCAATGTTGCTTCTCCTCATTAGGACTCCCATAGCAAGGTCTAATCAAAGAGGTTGGGTACCTCAAGGATCCTGCCCCTATTTCTACCTTCTTGGGACTCTCACTCCACATTGCCCCAACTCCCATTTGGAGTTATGGATGCATGTGATCCCTCTACCCAGTTGGCTCGAAATTTCCCCCTACTGGAGGTCTCTACATGAGTGGATGCCTCCACTCAGTATCCTCTCGACTTCTCTAGTTGTGGCTACTCCAGAACCTCCTGAAGCCACTTCACCAATTGTGGCTCCTCCACAATTTTCTGATACTTTTTCTAGCACTGCATGTTCAGAGGTAATGTACTCTCCCTCTCAACCACCAAGTCTCCAACAGTTTTCTTACTCCTCAAGGCTTTGCATGCATCTTGAACCTCAAGAGCATACAGGTTCTTGACTCGTGAACTGTTCTACTTCACCTGTGTCATGGTGATGTATCTAAGGAAAACCTTTCCCTTATTGAAGACTACATCATAGCCTTTGTCCTCCAACATCACATTTGATACCAAGTTCTTCTTAAGTCCTGACACATACTTCACATTTGTCAAGGTAATGCAAGCTCCATGCTCCCTATGAAAATAAACCATGCCCACACCTAAAACACTATACTCTTCATCACTACCCATTGCTATGAGTATCTTGATGTCTTTCTCCTCCAAGGTACTGAATAGACTCTTCTCGTCAATCATGTGGATTGAGGTTCCACTGTCAAGAAACCAAAACCAAACCATCATCAATGAAACCATGCATGCAATGAGGGTAAAATCCAATTCAAACTAAGAGGCCAATACCTCACCTGCAGATCCTTCCTTGCATTCCTTCTTGGATTTCTTTAATGGACAATTATTTGAAAAATGGCCCACCTCATGAAAATTAAAGCATCACACTTTGGATTTGTCAATCTTCTTCCCACCATGAGGAGAACTTGATTTGGGATGAGAATCCTTCTCCTTCCCTTTCTTTGCCTTACTCGCTAAGGCACAATTTTCTTCATCCTCCTTGGACGAAAAACAATATCTTATGCTTCTCCTGATCTCCTCTTGCATTAGATCCAACCACAGTCATTCCCAATTTGGAAATTCCTCTCTTTCATTAACTGAATCCTAGTAGCTATGCCACCTCTTAGGAAAACTGAGGAGAGTAAGACTCACCATGTCATCATTGGTTCTCGTGATTCCTACACTTCCAAGCTCATCCCTGTAGGTGGTGAGCTTGTTTAGATATGTAGAGATCGTGTTTCCCTTTTCACATTTGATTTTATGAAGCTTGTCCTTTAGCACCAACTTCCTCTAATCACTATTATTTTGATATAGATCCTTGAATATTTTTCCACATTGAAAACAATGTATCCATCCCATGAAGACTCAAGAAAATGTAGTCTTGAACTCCCTCCAGAAGAATCATCCTCCCTCTAGCCACACATTTCTTCCATTCCACCGATTCTTGGGCATTAGCAGCTGCTAGCTTGGGGACTTCTTGATTAATGAAGTCCTTCAAACCATTTTCCTCTAATACCACTTCCATGTGATCCTTCCAGGCTATATAATTCAAGCTGCCATATAGGACATACTCGAGTGTCAAACCGTTGAATGTCATTGATGAAATTTGAGATGTGATAAGAATTCGATTTCTATAATCAAGAACTTCAAGCTTTGAACTTCTCCCTTCTTTGTATAGTGTTCTCCACTTTGATCACCTTTGCTCTATTACCATGTAGAAATTTCACCATAGATCAGCTAGCTCTGATATAATGTAGAAATTCTCACTATAGATCACCTGATAATGCAATATACGAAAGAAAAATACTTGATCTACTTCTACAAACAAACTTGCGGAAGATTAATCGATTTTGTTTAAGATCAAATAGAACACATATAACATATGAAGAAGAAATCAATCACACATTAATATAGAAGAATACTCTCGGGAAAGCCTTAGCTAAAAACCCTACTATCTGTATTATCATACAAGTGGAAATATCTCAGGATTACTCAAAGCTTTAGCTCACAAGCTATCCAGCTCTCAGTGCAATCCCTCACTGCTACTCATAGACATAATAGAAAACACATATGCCTTCGTTCAGTCCTCCAAGCCTCCTATTTCCTTGCACAGTTTCTCCTGGGTCCTCTAGCTACAACCTGTGTGATTCTCACCTCAAACACAACACTGACCCCTGAAATAATTGCACAATCTTGAAGGAGATGATTCCTTCTACATGGATGAGTTTCCTATATAGGAAAATTCCTCCAACTAATAATATACTATCCCATCCTCTGATATCAACTGGGTCTCTCACTGAATTGACACGCATGAGTTATTTATGAGAGAATATTCAGTTATCTAAAGTACACTAGTTACATGCATGCATGCATTAAGTAACTAAATGCACAATAAGTTCCAAAAACTGTTGAAACTAATCTAACTGGACTTAACTGAGTTAACTGAGCTAACTAATTACAACTCAAAGTATAACTCGTCCTAATCTCCTTAATTAAGGGATAGATTCCTCAATCAAAGGGATAATTGTTGCATATCTTTACATAGACTTCGTGTTTGATATTCTCCAACTAAGTAACTCAAGATGAATTAATTAATTAATTTTCAAACACCTGCTAAGATCAAATTCGAATTTTAATTTTCATTTTTAGTTCAGGGACTTACTAAAATTGGAGTGTAACCCGAAATGCTATTTATAGAAATGCTATTTTTATCATTTCTATTTTATCATGCCTTGTTGCTATTTCCAACATTGGTACCTGAAATTCTATTTATAGCATTTATATTTTTAGCATTTCTTGTTTCTATTTTCAACACTTGGATCCTCCCCTTGTTTCCCTTCAAACTTTGGGATGTCTGTTAGGATTTTATGCAGGATTTGCAGCCAAATTAAGTTGTGATAGATGGGGTCATTTGTTAGTTTGTACAAGTCAGGGATATCAATCATTTCCAAGAAAGGCAAGGTGTTTGATTCCCCCTAATTAGACCAAGGCGATGACATATGACTTGAAGATACTTACAGTCCTACTGTCGTGTTGTTCCTAATATTAGACATAGGTTGCGTGGAATAGTAATTTCCTTGGGGTACAGTCATGTACTATGCGCTTCCATAGGGGTTGTTAGACTGGGGGTTATAAGTGCCCCCAAGATAATGAATGCCCCCTTGACTCATTTTATGTTGAGAGTAGGGTTCCCATATGGATTGAATGGGAACTTGTAGAGGGTTCCCGCTTGCCACGTAATTAACTATAGGCCCTTGATTGATTTAAGGAGGGTTCATGTCAATCAATGACTATCCCTAAAGTCCTCTTAATGGAGGCGGAAATGCTATGTTCCCAACTAGTATATCCATATTGGGAATTGTGCCCCCAGGCATCTAAACCTAGGGGTTAGAACTAAACAATGGATGCCAACCATAGGGGGATTAACGGGACCCTTGCTAACAATGCTATATTGAGTGTTATAAGGAGCACTATATGTAGCACACGTCAAAGGTCTGGGGGCTGATGGAAAAGGGAGGAACCTAGTATGTACTGGGTTCCTCTCGTGGTGGGTGTCATGATAGCGTATGAACTTGGGACAAGCAGGATAACAGGGTTTGTCATTGGAGGTAAGGTACTGACTCTTGGTTGGGGAAGTGGTGATGGACCAAAAGTGTCCACAGAAGCCCATGACCCGTTAGTCATCGATGGGTCAGGTGGTGCAAGTCCAACAAAAGACACGGGAGGTCCAAATGCAATGAGAATTAAGAATGGTCCCAATGGATTCGTGATCAGAGGATTGTATGGAGTAATGAAACCTTCAGTAAAGAAATCTTCCAGTAACCCTGAATCATGGGATGTACAAACTGATTCCGTGTTAGATCTCAGAGACTAATTTCCCAAAGACAGGGAATCCGGTTCACTAGGGCTTGGTGGATCCTCCACAATGAGTGGGGGAAGACCTAACAACTATCTGGATTGGAAATGAGGGCCAGATGTAGCCACGACGACCGATAAATTTTATAAATAGATTTTACAGTGATATTTGTTAAAGTATCGGGTATAACGATCTCACACTTAAAGTGTGAAACATGTACCAAGATTGATGAACTTCAGATCTTGTTATGTTCCCGAGTTGATCAGTTCATTAATCATGGTGGAGCTGTGGGTTTTATTGTTCCTTATCCCCTCAACACATTCTTGAAAGTCATAAAACTTTTCCAATGATGCCACACCCTTCGTGATAAAGTGTTCTTTTATGTTACAAGCTTCTACTTGCAGAGACCACTCATGCTCATCATCCTTTATCACTATATCTTTGAAGATGTCAGTGTTGGCCATAAAATGTAGTATTTGTTGATCATCATTAAACATGTGTAAGCTATTTATGTTATTCGAGAAGCTTCATTTTCCAAAGCATTAGCAGCTGCATTACGTGTACGTGGTACAATAGTGATGTTAAATGCTTGGAAGTTAGAGATTATTCACCATACCTCTCACTGGTAAGTTTTAACATGTGGTGATAAACCATGAATGGTGTTACGTACTTACCATACCACTATCTCTGAATCACCTACCACTTTCAGTGCAACCACATTGAGGTTGATGGATTTCTACAAGCCCAACATCAGTGCTTCATACTCAACAACATTATTCATGCACTTGAACTCCAAGTGACTTGAAACCAGATGATTCCTATTGTATGGGTCAATCAAGACACCCATCTCCTGGGTCGTTTAATGTCTTTGATCCATCAAAGTAGATGGTCCACAACTTGTCTGTACACGGACCGTTTGACGCACTTGAACTATTGCTACTACTGTTGCTACTACTATTTCTACTATTTGTACAATGTGTTGTAAATGTTTCATTACCATCAGTTGGGCAAGGAAGGAGTCTCAACTGCATGTCAGGTGGGGTTGGAGCTGGCCGTGTAGGATAACACCCCAACGTTGTTTCCAGAAGGCAGTTGCCAAACACGAGTTTTGAAAAAGTGAATGGTTCATTCTTTCCATTGATGGGAGTGACATTGTGCTTCATAAACCTCTTGGATAACACCCACATTTGGTTTGTTTTTCCCTTGTATGGAAGCTACATGTGCGACCAGTCAGTATAAAAATATCCATTTAGCTTGTTGGACCAGTCTTTGTTGAGTAGTAAATCGTATGATTCTGGTATGCCCACAACAACTATGTTCATGCATTGGTGGACTCAACTGTAATGATATAGTCGGATGATCACATCTCAGTGTTCACCAATGGCTAGTATAGATGTTTAATCAAGTTAGATTATTCTTGCAAATGTCTCGCTCCATTGTGCATTGATCTTTTTAGCAAATGGAGAGTGACATGACATTGGTTTACGCACAAAAATCAACAAAGAAGCTGTGAACATTATAGTTAAAAACATCTGCTATGCTCTTGACCTATGAGAATATGCAAGAATACAACATATGCGAAGAAATATACCTAGACCACAGAACAATTAAGAAATAACAACAAGTATTTTATTATTCAGAAAGCAATGTTCACTTGCCTCTTCGAGGGGGCAACCTCCAATAGAGTTGGGATTAATTACAAAATAAGATACGATGCTCCTCGAGGGGAGTCTCTATCCTTTATATAGATTCATACATGCAATACCATGGGTCATTACAATAGTTCCTATTAATACCATCTATGTAATACCATGGCCCATTTACAACTAACTATGCTCCCATCTTTAAATGCAGGTCAACCACTTATAATTATAAATATGGGCTTTATTGACTCTTTACTTAATTATAACTATGCTTTGATCCTATTACATAAATAAGGGGTTAGGGTTGGACCCTAACATACCCTCCCCCATAGGAATAGCCTTGCCCTCAAGGCTGAAGCTGCAGAAACAACTAAAGGATAGTGGTCGATTCCTAGGTCGCATCTTCTAGAGAGGTGTCTTTCCACTTGACAAGGACTTCCTTGATCATGTGGCCGTGAAGGTGTTATTCTCATGTGTCAAGAACCTATTCAGGTTGGATCCATATTGACCCTTCTTCATCCAATTCAGGTAGACTGGTTTGAATTCGATAATGGTTCCCAATCACTTTCTTGAGGCATGAGACATGGAAGACTGGATGGATTTTTGCAGTGGGTGGCAAAGCTAGCTTATAGGTGACTTCTCCACTGCGCTGAAGTACTTGTTATAGTCCGTAGAATTTTGGAGATAATTTATAACAACCCTTGTCTTTGAGTGATGTTTTCTTGTATGGTTGCAGCCTCAAAAATACCTAATCACCTTCTTGAAATTTCCGTTCTGAACGATGTTGATCTGCCTATTGCTTCATGCGATTTTGGGCTTGATGAAGATTCTCTCTAAGGTGGGCTAGCATGGTTGTGCAGTTCTATAGGATTTGATCCACTTCTTGTACCTTCGAGCATCCCTTGATATAATAAGTAGGTGAAGGATGTAGTTGACCATAAACTGCTTCATATGGACTCATTTTAGAGGTGGCATGATAGTTGGTGTTATAACACCATTTGGCTAGAGGTAACCACTGTACCCATAGATATTTCTTTTATGAAGTGAAGCACCTAAGGTAGGTCTCTAGACATTTGTTGACTACTTTAGTTTGACCATTAGTTTGTGGATGATAGGAAGTACTGAGTTGTAGTTGGGTACCTTGTAGCCTGAAGAGTTCCCGCCAAACGTTACTGGTGAAGATCGGGTAACGATCAGACACAATGGAAGTCGGCATGCCATGCAATTTGAAGATCTAGTCCATGAAAGATTGAGTGACCAAAGTTGGTGTAAAAGGGTGGGGTGGGGTGCAAAAATGAGCATACCTAGAAATTTTGACCACAACGACAATGATGACTGACTTGTTTCCTGAGTTTAGAAGACCCATAATGAAATCTGTAGAAACCTCCATTCATATTGAGGCCAGGATGGGCAATGACTATAATGTGCCTGGGGATTTGATTGTTTCTCCTTTGTGGCACTGACATATGTCGCACTTAGCTACAAAAGTAAGAATGTCCTTTTTCATGCCTATCCACAAGAATGGTCGTCGAGTGCAAACATAAGTCTTCTGAAAGCTTGAATGTCCTGCAGTGGGAGATGAGTTCAACTCCACCAAAATGTGGCTTTTGAGGGTGGATGTTGGTGATATCACGACTCTGTACTTGTAGCAAAGAATCTCATCCTGCCAAGAGTAGCCCGCTGTGGAATTTGGATCCCCCTGCAATTAATTAATGAGTTGGGAGAGCCAGGGATGTGAAAACCATTCCTTGCAAGCCTCTTCAATCCATTCTGGAATGGGAAGGGAGATTGCGAGCATGGTTATTTCCTCCTCAAATTGGCATGAAAACGCATCTGCTACAATATTTTCACACCCTTTCTTATAAATTATCTCATAATCATATCTCAGCACTTTGGTGAGCCATTTATTTTGTTGTGGCAAGGATAGGCATTGCTCCAAAAAATATTTCAAGCTTTGATGGTCTGTGTGGATTTGGAAACACCGCCCCAATAATTATGGTCGCCAAGTATCTACTACATGGAAGATGGCCATCATCTCCTTCTCATAGGTAGATTATCCTAGATTTTTCCCACTTAGTTGTTGGATAGTGAAGGCCAAGGGTTGACCTTCCTACGTTAATACTGCCCTAATACCCCTACTCGAAGCATCACATTCAATCACAAAATATTTGGTGAAGTCAGATACTACTAATACGGGAATGGAACACAAGGCATGTTTGAGAGATATAAAGGCCTGTTGTGCTTCATCATTCCAGAGAAATTATTTTTTCTTAAGAACGTGAGTGAGGGGTCTGGCAATGTGACCATAATTGCGAACAAATTTGCTATAGTAGCTTGTGAGACCCAAAAATCCTCTCAAGCTCTTGAAGGTCTTTGGTTGAGGCCATTCCTGCATTGCTTGGATCTTTTTGGGGTCCACCCTGACACCTTCATGCCCCACAATGTGGCCCAAATACTCAACTTCTTCCATGCCAAAAGATCACTTGGACATCTTAACAAATAATTTATGCTTCTGGAGCAGTTGCAAGAGCAGATCTACATGTTAAAGATGTGTAGCCCAGGTGCGACTGTAGATGAGGATGTCATCAAAGAAAAGAAGGACAAATTTTCTGAGATATGGTTTGAGTAGGTGGTTCATAAGGCTCTGAAAAGTGGATGGGACATTACAAAGACCAAATGGCATGACCCAAAACTCATAATGGCCTTCATGAGTTTGGAAATCAGTCTTTGGAATGTCTTCTTCTTTCATGCAAATTTGGTGATAGCCCGAGCGAAGGTCGAGCTTAGTAAAGAATGGAGCCCCATTTAATTCATCCAGAAAATTATTGACAACTGGGATGGGAAATTTATCTTTGGCTATCAATTTGTTGAGGTCCATGAAGTCTAGACACATATGCCATTCCCCATCTTTCTTGAGCACCATGACCATATGCGATGAATAAGGACTAATGCTGGGGCAAATGACGCCTACTTCCAAGAGTTCCTTGATGATTTTTTCAATTTCATTCTTTTGGGCGAACATATATCTATATGGGTGCACATTTGATGGTTGGGCCCCTCGGACCAAACTAATGCTATGATCATGTTCCCCTCTCGAGGGTGGAAGCTCATGAGGTTTGTCAAAGACTAGTAGGTGGTTGTTTAAGATCTATTGCATCTCAGGATGAATATGAAGAGTAGTGGGTTCAAAGGCTTGGATGGCATTAAATTGGGCTATAACTCCATGGTGGCCCTTTTTTAACAAATTTTCCATCCTATGTGAGTTAATGATAGAGGGATCACCTGCCTAGAGTCCACGGAAGATATGTGTGTGGTTGTTCTACTTAAAGCTCATATATTACTCCTAGAAATCCAATATGATTGGGCCAAGTGTGAGAAGCCATTCAGCACCTAGGAAAATGTCACACCCTCCCATGTGTATGGCAAACATGTGGGTCTTTAACTAATAATCCCCTATTTGAAGTTTGACATTTTCACAACAGCCTTCACATTTCATTGTCGCCCCATCAACAATTTGGACCTGGAAATTAGAAACTGCTCTGACAAAACAATGCATTATTTCTGCAACTCTTTGATGGATAAAGTTATGTGTACTGCCACTATCAATCAAGACTACTACCAGGCGGTTCTTAATAAAACTTCTGATTTTGAGAGTTTAGGGAGAAGAAATCCCTACCAAAGCATGCAATGAGATAATTGGTTCTTTAGGTACATTGTCTAGCTCGTTGTCCTCATCTTCCTCCTCTGGTTCCTCAAGTGGTGGGGTTTCCTTCGATGAACTGTGATCAGTAGCATCAATTTGAAAGAATTTGGGCTCCTTCCATTTATGCCTAGGGGATTATTTCTCATCACAATAGTAACACAATCCTTGCTTTCTTCTTTCCTCCATTTCCATTGGTAACACCTTTTGAACCTTGATAGTTTGGGTAGTGCTTTGAGCCTGGGTGGGGCGACCCTTGGCTATGAAATTTGGGCGATTGGACTGGGCCACTAACACATGTTCTACTTCATGAGCTATCCTACAGGCATGCATCCATGAGATAGGGTGTTGCAGTCAGACATGGGCTTGTATGGCTTCTTTGAGAGTAATCACAAAACATTCCAAAAAGAGCTCATCTTATAGACCTCCTGTGTAGAAAGCTAAGGCATTAAAGGCTGTAATATATTCATTCACTGTTCTTATCTATCAGAGCTTAGTGAGATGACCCAAAAACTTAGATTCATGGTCAAAGAAATCTGTAAGAGCTTTTGTGAATGTCTGCCAAGTCATGGGCCTTCCATAGCAACGTTGATGCCACTGCCACCATTGCCATCTTTCATTGTCCATGTACATGCTACCACACTAAGTTGAGTCACATCATCTCTGATGTGATTCAATGTGAAATATTGCTCCATTTGTGCTATCCATGTTTCCTAATGAGAACCATCAAATTTATACATGTCTAGCTTGGGTGGTCACGTCTAGGATTGTTGGTGGTTGCCAAAGAGGTGAAGAGAATGGGTAGACTCGCCCTCAATGTTTTCATTGAAAATATATGCCTCCACGCGTTCCTCCATCTTGCCCTTTATGAGTGTGTTAGCTAAGGTCTTCAGCAATGATAGTACTTCATTCAATTTTGATTCAAGGTTGTCGATCTTCTCATTGGCCATAGCTTGAGCTCTAGTTTGTACCATGCACCAATCTGATGCACTTAAAATTTGGGACAACCTGAAATTTTTTTGACACTAACAATTGAATGGCACTACCTTGCTTAGCTTGTTGACCCAATTTTATTTTATTTTTTATTTTATTTTGCTTCGAAAGGAGTTTTACTCCTTGCTTAGGAATACTGTAGTAGCTGAATCCTAGAAAAGTCAATGCTACCCAAAATCCTGTGAGAATCACACCCAGGTATAGGAGCCCACACAAATAGTCAGACCTATCAGTGAACCCTCAATTGCAGAGTATGAGTAGGAATGTGGCATTGATCGAACCCCTGCTGCTAGATTTGAATCGCGAATCTGATTGTTGTGACTACTACGGAACCCAAACTGCTAGATCTGGATGGTAGATCTGATAGATCTGATTGGCAGATCTGATGGATTTGAATGGCCAAACTAATTGTTGTGGCTATGAGAGAACCCCACTTGCTAGATCTAATCTGGCAAAGATGATGTGTGATCCAAAGAGAGACACAGGAACTATGGTCTCAAGGAGTGTCAGGTGCTACAAATTGCAATATACATAAGGGTATGACAGTAGTACTCAACCCAATCTTTGAGGGCACTAACCAAGGAGGATCAACTATACCCTTAGCCGTACAACCTGACTACCTTATCGTATGTGTGAGTAATCTCCCCAAGTGTTGTTCTTGGTGTATTTTAGCAATGAGATAGCTGATGGTTTATCTCTAGTGAGGTTTGTTATGCTCTTAACCTGCAAATGATACCCAAATATAGAATATGCGAAGAAAAGAGACCCATAACACAAAATATGCGAAGAAAAGATACCCAGAACACAGAATAGCAATGATTTTATTATTCAGAGAGTAATGTTCACTTGCCTCTTCGAGGGGGCAACCTCCAATAGAGTAGAGCTCGATTACAAAATAAGACACGATACTCCTCGTAGGGAGTTTCTATTCCTTTATATATGACTCATATATGCAATACCACGGGCCAATACCGCGGTATTACTAATACCATATATCTAATACTACGACCCATTTGCAACTAACTGGGGTTCCGTTATTAATTGCGGATTAACCACTTACAAATATTAATATGGGCTTTATTGATTGTTGACTATGACGTGGTCCCATTACATAGATAAGGGGGTTAGGGTGGGACCCTAACAATGTTTCAAAAGAGCCTAGGGGGTTTCTGATATACCCAGAGGGTAATTGGAAGACAATCCATGACCAGTTTTGTCTAATGCACTACTACTCAAAGGGGTACCCACAGGGGTTACAAGGGAGTCCAACAAGCGTGACCACCTCTTGTATTTTCTACATGAATGCCTCCCAAAATCCACATGTTTATGCGCTCAATGATAGATCCCATGGTTTAAATACGTCGGAACATGTCTCTAGCCAAAAATAAATTGCTAAAAATTTGAGATCCAACTGGCCCTGGAAAGTGCTATGATACCACTTGTTATGCTCTTGACCTATGAGAAGATGCAAGAATACAAAATATGCGAAGAAATATACCTAGAACATAGAACAATTAAGAAATAACAACAAGTATTTTATTATTCAGAAAGCAATGTTCACTTGCCTCTTCGAGGGGGCAACCTCCAATAGAGTTGGGCTCAATTACAAAATAAGGCACGATGCTCCTTGAGGGGAGTCTCTATCCTTTCTATAGGGTTCATTCATGCAATACCATGGATCAATACAATGGTTCTTATTAATACCATATATCTAATACCATGGCCCATTTACAACTATTTGTGGTCCCATCTTTAAATGTAGGTCAACAACTTCCAATTATTATATGGTCTTTATTGGCACTATACTTAACTATAACTATGACTCGATCCTATTACATAAATAAGGGGGTTAGGGTTGGACCCTAACAACTTCAAATGAGAGAAAGAATGGAGGGAAACCTAAGTTTTCTTCTTCCATCTAGAGTGTCTTTAGCACATTGGAAAGTGATCCCAGAGGTGTTCTTGCTCCCTTCCTGGTAGAGGTTGTGTTGTCTGTTGTTTTTCATCCTAATGCATGCAGCAGGATGTCTTGTTGACTCTGGTTCTTGGCTAACTCAAAAAAACTGATGTTCACACGATTTTTCATCATTTCATCTACAATTTTGTAATCCAGAGGTGGAAGACTCATTGATGTGTCCGGGGTAGGAATGATGGTCATGTTTTTCGGTGGAGTGTTCTGTAGTTTTCTACTCATGGACATACTCTTGTTTGGCATTATCTTCGTAGAATTTTTTTGTGTTTTCTTCTTTAGGGCAGCTCATTGATCAACCTTCCTCAACAAAGGTCTCATCTTTTCTTGTTCTTCCACAAGATTAAGGGGAACCCCTTTACTCCTAAGATTATAACGGTCATTTTCTTTGGGGGTTTTTTCTCGGTGTTTGTCTTTAGCATTGCTTGTGAGTGCTGATATGCGTTCAACACATGCCCAGAACTTGATGCTTCATCGGGTACAATACCTTCATCATTATCCATGTCTTTTAGTTGTTCTTACATATTGTTTTCTACATCAAATTTATAACTGCATATAGAGCTTGCAACTCGATTCCAGTCCAAACAAGAGTTCTCAGGGTGATTTTCTTCATCAAATGAACAAAACTCAGAATTTTCACACTGGTCCAGGTGGAACATAGAGCTCTATGCAGTTTTTGGAATGAACCGCTTGCTACATGATAACATGCTTCCTTGTCTCTGTCTAGGCAGATGGCTACTTGTAGACGTGTCCATTTTCCATTGTTTAAGCTTGGAAACATTGTTTTGGCATTCCTTGATTAGCTAAGTAGGTTATTATTGGATTTTCTATTGGTTTTTCCATCCTTTGTTGTCTCTTTATCACTTTTTCAAGCACATAAGAACTTATAGAAATAGGAACAAGTCCGTGACACAAGTGGTTCGAGGATCTCAAGAAAGGAAATCAGAATAGTGTCAGAGCAAGGTAGGCCATATCTCTTGTTCTACGTTTTAGTTATAATCTAGGAAGATTTCTAGTTGATTGTCACTTCAGTTTCTAGACCCACACATTGGGCTAGAGGGGTCATATTTGTCCGCGGAGAGGATTAACCTTCTCAATAGAGTTGAATGGCTGCAATCTTTGGGTATGATAGATTTTATTTTTCAAGAACTTTTCTTGAAATTTTTTGGGAAGAAAAGGAAGTTGAATTAAGGGGTATCGAAGAAAATAAGAAATATAATCAACTCTAAGATCATTACAAAGCTTCTAAAGAAATAACAATGGAGCGTAATTGCACAATTATGTTCACTAGAGGTTGCCACATCGAAATCGGTTATTTCTTTGTATCTCCAAATTGTTTGAGACAATCATTCCAAGCTATTTGAGACTCCGAAAGGCATCCCACCTATTAATTATCATGATCATGCTATTCATTTGATTCTAGGAAGCGTTCTCCCAAACATTAGGGCTTACATATATCCATATGCCCAAAAGAGTGAAATTGAAGGTATGGATGTAGAAATGCTAGAGGTTTGTATAATTCAACCTACTCAAAGTTCTTTCTCTGCTCCAGTGGTATTGGTACACAAGAATGATGGATCATGGTGCATGTGTACAAATTATAGGGAGCTCAACAAGCTTACTATTAAAGATAAATTTCCCATTCCTATCATTGATGAATTATATGGAGAAATTTACTTCACCAATTTGGATCTTCATTCAAGATATCATCAAATCAGAATGAAGACTAAAGACATTCCAAAAACAACATTTAGAACTCATGAGGGTCATTATGAAGTTTTGGTCATGCCTTTTTCCCTTACCAATGCACCTTCTACATTTCAAGGTTTGATGAATTCCATTTTCAAACCCTTCCTTAGAAAATTTGTGTTAGTGTTTTTTGATGATATACTAATCTGCAATAATTATTGGAAGGATCATGTTCAACATGTTGACAAGTTGCACAAGAGCTCAAATATTTGGGTACTTATTTAGCTCATAGCTCATCTTATCATCCTCAACCTGATGGGCAAACTGAGATAGTGAACAAATGTTTGGAAGGATATCTTCGTTGCTTGTATCTGATAAACAAACACAATGGGTGAAGTGGTTACCTTTGGTGGAATGGTGGTGTAACACTTCCTTCCATACTACAGCAAAAATGACCCCATTTATGGAAATTTATGGATAAAATTCTAAGGTTCAAGTAGTGGAAGATCACATCGAGCATCAACAACAAGTTTTCAAACTCTTAAAGGATAACCTCACTTTGGCGCTGAATAGAATGAAGCAACAGGGAGATCAACATCGCAGCGAAAGAAGTTTTGATATAAGTGACTAGGTATTTCTATGAGTACAACCATACAAAAAAAAATTCCCTCAAGCAAGCTAAGAAGGATAATAAATGATCACCAAAATATTATGGTTTATACAAGGCGTTACAAAAGATTGGTACTATAACATACAAAATGGAGATTCCTGCATCTTCCCGAGTGCACCTAGTTTTCCATGTTTCATGCTTAAGGAAGGTTATAGGTGAGAAGATCCTAGTTCAAACAATATTGGTAGAACTTGACGAGGAAGGAAAAATCATATCGGAACAGGAAGCAGTCACAAAAACAAGAAATCGACAGCTATGGAATCGATCAATTTTAGAGTACCTAATCAAGTGGAATAACTTAACCACTGAATATTCCACATGCGGGATGAAAATTTTAAACAGAAGCATCCAAAACTACCCAAGCATTGAGGAAAACACTTTTTGAAGGAGAGGGGCATGTTAGTTCCCTATACTATTAGTGTAACCCCTTATTGTTATCAATGCAACCACCTTATTGTATTATTGTGCCCATATAGTCCCCATGTTGTCATTATTATGCCCCATAGAATCCCACTATTATTATTGTTGTGCCCCTACAATATTATTTTTATGTAGGCTCTGACTATATTGGGACCCCTTAGACTCCTATATATAGAAAGGAGGCCTTTTCATTTGTATCATCCAAGAATTGTTCATTTTTGTAATGTAAAGGAGGTTTCCCCCTCGAAGAGGATGATTTTTAAGTCGTTGATCTATATTTTCTATATTTTTTTGGGTTGGTTTCATAACATCCACTACATCCAAATACATGAGCACAATACCATGGGATATTAAAACCATGGCCCCAAGGATCAACAGTATTGATCTAGAATGTATTACACTAAATGGAACTTTTACTAATTATAATTTTTCCTAACATCTCTTAATCTAACATTGTTTCTCTTTTCTTTTGTAATTTGGTACAAAGTTTTCTATTAATAAAGGGATTTTACATTGAAAACATTCTTATCCAAAAAAATACTAATCTGGGAGTGAAAAACACTAACCAGATATCTCTGAATAACATGAAAGCTTTCAAAAAGTAGAGACTAGTTTAATCATCATTTGCCACTAGTTTTAGAAAACATCACACACGTGATAGCTATATATCTTCCCACAAAAAAATATGGAAAGGTTCTGAGTGCCAAAATGCACAACTATAACAAGAAAATTTCAATCAATACAATGAAATAAGAGACCAATAAAAACACTCAATTGGTTTGCCTGATTAATGCCATGAATCCCGTTGAAATCACTTGTGTGCAGTTTGTTCTGAGGAAAAGTTCCCAAAGGATGCTTTGCATAAAAAACACCACCCTTAGTCTAAAATGACAGCTAGAGAGGGGAGATCCATTATTCAGTGGAGCATTGTTGATCGATTGAGCATTGATCATGGCAGGAGTGTAAGTGATATATTTAAAGTTGGAATCAAACTCTAACACTACAAACTTTCCACCCTTTGCAAACGTGTGAGCATGTCATCCAAACAGAAATGAACATTCCTTAGGAGGAATTTTATGTCCTCCTGGCCTACAAAAACCTTTTAATTGTCCACCTGTTTGTCTCGAAGAACTAAATCAAATAGAGTGTCCAATTTCTGATGTAATGAAATAGAATGCAAGAAGTGTAGTGTTCTCTTCTAAATCTCCCATGGTTTTGAATCCATTTAAGATCTTGGTTACCCACCTCTGAATCAAACTAGGCATTATCATCAGAGTCTTTGGATTTAAGGTGTTGAATCTCCTTTCTAATCTCTAGAGGAACCAAGTCGATTAAGGTTTCCACCAAATTCCATCCAAATAAACGTGTGTGCTAAGAAATAGATTTTTTACTAGCACCTCCCTGTTGCCTTCCCATTCTCTAATGAGGTGCCATAACCACAAAGAGTTACCTAATATTGACACTAATTTGACTAGCCTCATGAATTGTAAACTGAATTATAGAGTGATTAATTGGACAATGCCCAAACAAGACTATTCCATCCCTAAAAATCACAGAAAAATGTATTTGAAAACAATAAAAAATGATTAATCCCTTGTAGAACATAGACCTAATCAGGGTTATATTTCCCCTAGATCACAAGACTTTGAAATATATAGTCTCAAAACCATGGAGATCCAAAACTCTTCAACCCTGTGGAGACAAATTGATATAACAAGGCTAGACACAATATAATAGCTGAAAACCCTCACCTACCAACCAAATTTTGTTGCCACACTCAAGAAACTAAGATTCATTATCCTTATGAAGAGAAATTGACATAAAAGGACTACCCACTTAATACAAATGTTGAAGTTCCTCAACTACTAACCAAAATGTGTTACCATACACCAATATCAAATAATGTAACCAAAATATAGGCATAGTAAACCATAAAATTCTCAATTTTTTCTTCAAAAAGTCATGACAGAAGGTACTATAAAAACCATATAGAAAATTCCCTGGGATAGAAAACCCCACATACCAAAACTAGACAATTGAACTAGATACCTTGAAAATATGAACCTTCGAGTGTCAATGAAGGAAGCATGACCACCAACTTGAAGACGAGCCCCAAGTCTTTGTTTTGAAAAAGAGGATAAAGAACATTGATCTTTTTAAAAAATTTGAATATATTTGAAAAGATAAACTCTTGAAACCCTAATTCCATCCTTTAGGTCTCAGTTTTCGAACAAATGGCCTCCAAAACACCCAAGATGCAATCCATATCATCACATAATAAACTAAATAGAAATCATCATAAAAATTTTCATCACCTCCAAACACTATGATGCGATCTGAACAATTTGTGACTGATCTATCACATTTATATTGACTGGAGGAGGAGACATGATGTGTGGTCGAAATACTGTTTATCTGCCATTGAAGGACATGGAAAGGACAAGTGTTAACTCTAGCACACTTGTTAGGAAGGAAATTCCTTTTGTATTGCAGTGATGCATAAATGAGCTCAAAACATGTATAATTTCCTCCCACAGTTGAGTGCATCAAATCATTTTCAAATTACTTCAGGAGAGACGCTAGAAACTGTGAACAAAAATAGTAACAAGTATCGTCCCTCGCCCATTACCTTTGCACATATGTGAGAAAGTGTTGTTGGTTATTGGTTGTCAGTGCTTCCCCTCATATTTTTGTGCTTGAACATACAGAGCTCGTGTGGACCCTCATTGGTAGCATTACACATTATAATGTAGGTTGTGTTATGAGATTATTACCACCCCCATTGGGGATCCTCCTACATGGAGCTTTTTTTCATTTCAAGTAGAACCATTATTCTTTGCTTATCTTATTCAAAGTCCATCCATGTCCAAACCTCTAAAATGACAACCCATGTTTGCTAGGTGGTTTTCCTCTCCATTTCCTTCCCATTTTGTATGTTGAACTAGGATACATTCAAATTTCTTCAATAGTTTCGTAATATTGGCCACTACATATTCTAATCTCCAACTGTGGATAATTTTGGACGTTGGTTGGCTATTTAATAAATGACAAATACATTGAATTACAAGTGGTGAATTCCCATGTATTTGGATTAACTTAAAACCTTTACGAGCATCGATTTGGAGTCTTCTTTCTACAACTAGGAATTCGACTAGGTTTTTAGTTATGATGCCATGATCTACTGTGAAAATTATTAAAGGGAATAACTTTTTGTCTCTAAAATTCCCCCCAAAACATAGAGGTTCTAGGTTCCCCTTAGATGCACCATCAAATATTAATTTTATAAAATTTGTCAAGGGGGGGGGGGGATACCAATGCTTCATCATTAAATAGTGATATATATATTGGCATGAGGAGGAGAAGGGGTCATCTTACCATCCAAATTCAAATTCTGAAGGATGGTTGTATATGTTTCATTAGCTTCCCAATCCATTGATATCTATGTTTCTGATAATATAGGCTCTTGTAAATTGGAAACAATAATTTGTCATATCAACCCTATTTTTTTCTCCTCCTATATAAAAATATGGTTATTTCATTCCTTCCATAAGTTGCATAAGATTAATCCAAATAGTAACTTCGAAGCTCTATTAATAATTGGGTCCTTGAATTATTTTGCTGGCCATTAATTGGTTGCATAATTAATATCCTGAAAATGTGAAATCAGACAAGAAAAAATAATTATTAAAATTTCCCATACCTCTGTAGCAAACCAACATGAAATGAAGATGTGCTCTGTTAATTCTTCTTTTCGACAAAGAAAATGAAAGGAAGGTCCTTCAAACCCTCTCCTCTAGATAATTTCCAAAGTTAAAAAATAATTCTAGGTTATAGCCATAAGAAATAAGATATTTTCGAACCCCAGAAAATAAACCATATCCATTTCCATGCATGATCCTTCACTAGAGATTGATGTCCTATTGCAATCCGATATGCTTTGTTGATTTTGATGTGACCATGTTGACATGTCCCCTTGGATCCGAAATTAATCTAAGACAATGATCCAGGTGGATATTGGTGGCCACCCGCTAATTCCACGTGGATCCCCTCTAGTGCTTCTTTCAGTTCTTTCAGTTTCCTTAATTATAGCACAGTTTACTATTTTTAGCAGTTTTTCGGGTCCTAAACTTTCGG
>APFE031739734.1:6070-39984 GCA_000404065.3 Pinus taeda | reverse complement strand
AATCAAGTCTGTCTCATTGGGAAAGATAGAAGATTTGCGCGTATTATAAACGGTAAACTTCAGATTAACCATTGTCGAGGAGCCTAGGGTCACTTGTTGGTAAACCTCGGATTGATCATGTCGAGGAGCCTTCAAGGGGATTGAGCTTTGTTACTCTGCCCTTGCGCGTAGATCGGATCGTAGACTGTTCCCCCAGTTGTATTTGTTATTGTTGGTAAACTTAGTGTCCATAAACTTAAGATTATTTATTAAGGTGACGGTGAAGGATGGGTCTCACTGTACCTAGAGTAGACGTCGACTAGACTCACTTGGATCCTCTGGGGGGTTCTCTTCACTCAAGACGGTTTTGTGAAGAAACTTGTGCCAGTCTGTTTCATTAAGCAGGTTGTCGGGGTAACTGTTCCAACCGCCCTTTCTGTATTGAATTCTACGACGTTGGATTTCATCACCAACTAGTGTTTTTAGTACGGAAAGTTACTGTTTGTGTGTGGTTTGAACTCTTAGATATTGTTTTTTAGGCGTTTGATTCAATTGTTTGGTTCTTTAGAGACTCTAGGTTGTTTTATTGATATTTTCTTTGTTTGCATGTGAGTAATTAAATATTAATCATGGTTGAATTACTGAGACAATCCCGTAGACTTCGGGGGCAACCTCCCAAGTATACACCAAGCCAGCTTGAAGGGCTACGAGCTCTTGTATCACCAAGTGACAGTAGAGTTGGGTCACCATAAACTGGAGAGTCATCTTTAATTTTTCATCCTAATTATGAAGTTCAAGCAACAAAGTATATTTCTAAACCAATCTCATTTTCTAAAGTTACTGGTAGCATATCTCCTACCAGTGAATTAGCTTAAGAACCTGAAATTTCTGAGCCTGAAACCGAACCTGCTGCTACTCCATCTTCAGGATTTGCTTCTCCAACTTCTAGTGGTCCTGGTTCACCCAGGGTAGGAAGTATCATTACCCAAAATCTTCCTTCTAGACTCATTTCTATTGAACAACTTGTTAGTCCGGATGAAGATATAACTCTCGCAGAAAATTAACAAACTTTAGAACTTAGGAAGCGTGAATCAATTTTCTACAGTCCTTTTATGAGTGACGCTTGGTACGTATCATTAACAAACTTTTTAGAAAACCTGGGTCTTAGTTTTTCACCACCTCGAATTCCTTTTCATCCTACGCCCAGAGGTTATTATCCTCCTTTGAATATTTCGAAACGGTCATCCATGTTTTCCCATACACCGGAAACATTTTTATATGGCAGTCCTTTTGTTCCTTCTGGGTATTAGTCACTCACTGGTACTTTTTCAGGAGCATCTCCTCAAACAATTGAACATGGGATATCAAGTGGTAATAATAGAACTCAAGCGTTGAGTGTAGAAGAAATTCTTATGATGTCTGGTACTATTCTAAATCCGCAACCCCAAGGTAGTCAATTACCGCCTGGAGGGCAACCTCAAGGTAACCAGTTACCACCTGAGGGGCAACCTCAAGGTACTCAATTACTGCCTGGGGGGCAACCTCAAGGCAGTCAGTTACTAACTAGGGGGCAACCTCAAGGACAATACATGCCTTCGAGATAGTACATACCTTAAGATCAACCTCAAACCCAGTACATACCTCAGGGTCAACCCCAGATTCAATATATACCTCAAGGTCAACCCCAGTTTTAGTACGTGCCTCAAGGTTATCAACCTCAAGGTCAGTACCCAACTCAAGGCTTCCAACCACCTTCTGGTCAACCATTTGTACAAGGAGTTGGAAATGTACCATTTAATTATTAGCCCTACACTCAACCAGGTTATGGTCCTCAATATGCTCAACCTTTTATGGGTCCATACCCCGAAATGAACATGGTGTGGGATCCATCTCAAACTCAACAGACTTTGCAGCCGAATGTGTAGTAATCAAGTCAACCTAGACAACCTTTGGTTTCTAGTCTAGCCCAGCAACCTGTCCAGCTTACTGTTCAAACCTCTGCACCTGGTGTAGTTCATCAACCTGGGCCTAGTTCACCTCGAACTCTGCCTCAAACTGTTGTTGCAACTACTGCAGCTTCTATTCAATCTACGCCACCCACTTCTAGAGTATCAGTAGCTCTGGTTCCTAGTGTTCCTGCATCAGTACAAATTCCTCAAGCCTCTTTACCACAGTCAAGACCTACAGTTCAGACTTCGGTCCAGATGCCTGTAGAACAGCCTAGTCCAAGTATGGTTGTCACAAGTCAACCGAAATTTACTTATCAATCGTATCAGGGACAGTATCAATTTAATCCTACTGTACAAAACCCAGTTTATTAGTATCAATTGTACCCTAGATATACTTATCAGCAACCTCAACAACCCCAGTTTGGTCCAGTTAATCCTGGTTTCCCAGGAGGTTATAATCTTCCAAATGCAAATCCAATTCCAGGTTATCCTTGATATCCTCCTCTTGGGGCTGGTCTTGTTACCCAAGGTTTTCATGACCCTAACAGTCAGTTACCATTTATTGCAACTTTGGATTTACCTTATTTGTCGCGCCTTATGAATGATCCAATTAACTATCTTACGTATTGGCCGCCAATGCCTAATAAGTTGCCTAATGATATCCTGAAGTTTGAGGGTAAGTCGGGAGAGGATCCGTCAAATCATGTGATGACTTATCACCTCTGGTGTGCATCTAATTCCATTATCGATGATTCAATTCGCTTACATCGTTTTCAACAAACTCTGTTTGGTCTTGTTGCCAAATGGTGCATTGAGTTACCACGAGGCTCTTTTTACAATTTTAGTCAGTTAGCCACTTCTTTCTTAACTCATTTTCAGTTGCCTATCAGATACGACAATGGCACAGAATTGTTAACTTCATTAAAACAATCAACGTCCACATATATTTTTGATCACAATCATGAATGGAAACGTAGACGACGTTTAGTGAAAGTTTTTATTCCGGATCAAATTTTAGCAGAATGATTCATTAAACCATTATTACCTAAAATCACTGAAGATGTAGCTAAGGCAGGAGTTGCTACTGAAGAGAAAGTAATTTCTCAGGCTCAGTACCTTGACCTCGCTTATACGCAGTCAGGTACTTTACATGAAAAAATCCCCGACCTTCCGAAACACAATCAAATAATTGCAGCTCCTTCAGGGTCTCATTCCGTTGATGGTATGATTGGTTCAATTAGTACCAAAAGCAGGAAGAAATATTTAAAGAATTCTTCTCCTATTATAACTTTACCAGATTCCCCGACAGGAGACTCTTCCACTGAAATACCTGTCGATATCCATGTTGTAGAATTATCTACGGCCAAATCAAAATTTGGTGGTAAAAAGAAGGGGAAGAAGAAAAATAAACAAAACTCAAAAGAGAAATCAAATAAAAATGAATCTAATGACAAGAAACATAAACCTCACTATCCTTGTATCATTTGTGATTAAGAGCATTTTACAAGAGACTGCCCACATCGTGCTGAGGTTTCAAAAATCGTCAAAGGTTCTCAAACGCTTGTTGTCTTGAAGGATCCTTTTCCTAGCCAAGATAATAAGATGATTGGTTCTTCCTCAAATGCCTCAGAAGAACCCATTATGATGATGTCTCATGTCAGCATTGCGACGCAATCGCAAGATTATGGTAGTAAAAATCTTGTTGGTGGTAAAGAAGCAGAATCTTCTAATTCAAACCCATCAACTTCAACTCCTTCTGGTTCTCATCCACTACAGATCAAGAAACCTAACCCTGACTTAGTAATCAAACCACCTTCTAAAGGTATACTTCGGAAGTCAGCTTTCAATCCACATGCAAGAGCTGCTCAAAATTATAACATTGTTGAAGACTTAGTTATTTCCCCTTCAGCAATGCCGTCTTTAGAGGTGCTGCAATTATGCCCAGCACAACGTGAATTACTATTTTCGGCTATAGGAGTTGTTGATATTCAGGATTCAAACCTAATAATCTTTGATTTATAGAATAGTACACGTCGCCTACCTCATCAAATGGCTTTCCAGATTCTAGTGTTAGTCAAAGACAAACCTTGATTTCGGACTATGATTGATGAGGGAGCTTCTACGTGTATTATGTCGATCCAATGTTGGAGATTGCTTGGTTCTCTGACACTCAATCAGTTCCCGACGATTCTAAAGGCTTTTGATGGCCGAAGGTTCCATCCTTTTGGCATTTTGAAGGATTTACCTATAGGGGTTGAAGGCAAAACTGTAAATCTAGATGTGGAAGTGGTTGATGCCCCTCTATATTACAACCTTCTCTTGGGTCGCAGTTGGTCTTACGCTATGACTGCTATTGTTTCATCGATCTTTCGGCTTATCAAGTTTCCTCATAATGGAAAGATCGTTACGATAGACTAGCTGACTTATTTTTCATCCAACCCAGCCTCTTCAGATAGTATACAACATGTCGGTAAAACAACTATCCCTTACAAGGATGTTGGGGTAGGTTTGATTAAAGATTTTGGTTTACTAGGAACTTTTTCCTTTCCTCCTCCTAACGTATCACCTTCCATTGCAACTATTCATATGATTTCATTTAAAACCATTGCTTTTGACGATCCTTGGATCATACCTTCCGATTATGAGGTGGATTCATTTGGTAACGCCATGCCTTTGAGTCCCTTTGAAATTGCATATCATGCTATACAGTCATTTTCTGACTCTTATTCAACCGAAACTTATCCAATGAATGTGGTCCATGGGGAATCACTTTCAATATCAACCTCAGCTTCAACAACATTTTCTGATCCTGTTCATACTGATGAGCAGATTTGTGAACTTTTGTCTATTGATGATTTACCATGGGAAGATCTTCATCATCGATCTTTGTTTTTACTTGAGCTTGATCATTTTGAAAATGATTTTTCATCTATTTTTACCGCTGACTATGTCAAAGAACCACAGAATCCATTGCAACATCCTGATTCTGAGTTAAATTTGGGAAATATCTCTCGAACGGTTCCTATTGACATTTCAATTAAACCTGGAATTATTGAAAACATTCATATAGGTGCTTCCTATACGGACGATGAAATCTAAACTTATAAAGCCCTATTTCAAGAATTCCATGATGTGTTTGCCTAGTCATATGAAGAAATGCCAGGAATCGATCCATCAATTATTGTCCATGAAATTAAAACTTACCAAGACACTAAACCTGTCTGGCAACATTTGCGTTAAATACACCCGCGAAAAGTTGTTGCTATTAAAGCTAAAGTTGAGAAATTAATTCAAGCAGGTTTCATTTATCCAATTCCCTTAATGGATTGGGTATCGAATATTGTTCCTGTTAACAAAAAGCAAGGAACGATAAGAATATGTATCGATTAGAGGGATATTAGTCGATCTTGTCCTAAAGACAATTATCCAACCACCTATATCGATCAAATTATTGATGATTGTGCCAACATACTCCCTGCTGATCAAATCAACATACTCCCTGTTAATCAACCAAAAACGGCTTTCATTTGTCCATGGGGGACATTTGCTTATTGCAAATTACCTTTTGGATTGAAGAACGCTAGAGCAACTTTTCAAAGGGCTATGTCTTACGCATTTCATGACATTAAGCACATTGTGCAGCCTTATCTTGATGATTTACCTACCCATTCATTACGTAGAGCCGATCATCTCACTCATTTACGAGCAATCTTTATGAGATGTAGGCATTATCGAATTAGGCTGAATCTACACAAATGTGTATTCTATATAGAAACGGGTCATTTACTGGGATTTATCGTTTCGAAAGCTGGCATTCGTGTCAATCCCTCAAAGGTTGAAGCTATTGTCAAATTACGTCCTCCTTCGACTCTTCGCCAACTCCAATGTTGCAAGGGAAAGCAAACTTTTTATGTCGTTTCATTCCTAACTACATCGAGATAACAAAAGGTTTTACTAGGTTGTTGAAACAGAATACTCTGTTCTTTTGGGATGAGATAGCTGACAAATCGTTTGATGCACTTAAACACACATTGACCCATGCACCGTTATTGCATCCTTCCAACTACAACCAGGATTACTTTTTGTACCTTGTCGCTTCTCATTCCACCATTGGGATGGTTTTAGTTCAGGAAGATGAATTCAACAGTGAACATGTGATTTACTATCTTAGTCGAACTCTGAATCTGACTGAGCTTAAGTATTCGCATGTGGAGAAATTGGCCTTGGCGCTGTTCAAGTTGTCCAAACATTTCGTCACTACATCTTATTACGCAAAACCATGGTAATTTATAACTATAACCCTATGATGTATATCTTGACCAAACAATTACTAGGGGGCAAGTATTCCAAATGGATAGTTATCATGCAGGAATTTGACTTGGAATTTGAAAAATCCAAGGCAAATAAATCTTTGGTTTTTGCCGAACTGATGTGTGACTTCCCACGTATTGATACTGAAATTGTGGCAGAAGATCCCATTGCGGATGAATTCTTGTTTCTTATCAATACTCTTGATCCATGGTATGCAGATATCATTGTTTATCTCCAAACCCAATCTTTTCGGCCTCAAATCTCACAATCTCAATGACGGAAAATACGTTTCCAATCCCAACAACACAATATTATTGGAGATACACTCTATCGTCATGGGGAGGATTCTGTTTTCCGATGTTGTCTAACTCATGAAGAAGTTGAAAAGGTTCTAAATGACTATCACTCTGGAGCATGTGGCGGTCATATGTCTGGGTATGCCACAGCCCAAAAGATATTGTGTGCTGGTTATTTCTAGCCATCCTTATTCAAAGATTGTATCTCTGCAGTCCGAAAATGCCACAATTGTCAAATTTTTTATCGTAAGATGCGTGCTCCACCCGCTCCTCTCCACCCTATAATTGTTGTCAATCCTTTTGCAAAGTGGGGTATCGACTTTATTACATGTAACCCTCACTCGGCCAGGGGGCATGCGTATATCATCCTTTTGGTAGATTATTTTCCTAAGTGGGCTAAGGCGATGCCTACATTTTCGGCAGATGGAAAAACTACTGCAATTTTCGTTTTCAATCATATAATTGCTAGATTCAATGTTCCTCAAGCTATTATTACTTATCATGGAAATCATTTTCGAAACATCATGATGAATAAACTGACAGATCAACTTGGCCTGCGTCACGATATTTCTACTCCATATTACCCATAGGCTAATGGTCTGGTTGAAGCTATCAATAAAGTTCTAGTCGCTATGATCCAACGAATCATTGGTATTCATAGGTCGAATTGGCATAACATGTTATTTTCAGCACTTTGAGCATATTGAACCTCAATAAAAACATCAACTGGTTTCACTCCTTTTCAACTAGTTTCACTCCTTTTCAACTGGTTTATGGTTTGGAAGCAGTGTTACCCATTGAATGTGAAATTTCGTCGTTGCAAATAGCCATAGAATTACTCCCAGCCACTTCCGAAGAGGAGAAACATTTGTTGTACTTAGCTCAGTTAGATGAGAATCAACACAATGCTGCATCAACAATCGAGACTCATGCAAAATGAATAAAAGCTCAGTACGACCGAAATGTTACACCTCATAATTTTTCGGAATGAGACCTAGTCTTACTATATGATCAAGCAAACGATAAGCTAGGGGCTGAAAAATTTGTACCTATGTGGCATGGTCCTTATATTGTTAAGCAAAATCTAGCAAAAGGGGCCTATGAATTGGTAGATTTTGACGGTGTCTCTTTGGGTAAACCCATAAATGGGCTTTATCTGAAGAGATATTATGCTTAAACCTTGGTGTGGAGATTTTTGTTAGATTAGTTTCTTTCTAGCTGGTGTGTTTTAGATTAGAAATGTGTGCCTAGTTTAGAGAGTGATTTTATTATTATTCCTTCTTATCTTGATTTTACTCTTGATATTGCAGATGTCGACGTCTCTTCAAACATACATTGATTTTGTTGATGGTGCTTTTCGTAATACACAGAACATTTCTTCTGCATCTTGGGTTATCTATTCACCCTCTGATGAG
Organism: Pinus taeda; assembly: GCA_000404065.3. Lineage (NCBI taxonomy): Eukaryota > Viridiplantae > Streptophyta > Pinopsida > Pinales > Pinaceae > Pinus > Pinus taeda. The sequence goes on along the minus strand of APFE031739734.1, from coordinate 32,034 downwards.
TTAGTATCTATGCATGGGGTAAGCCTCGGTCAAACAACGAATAACATTGCAGAGTATAGTGTAGTGATTGAGTTATTATCTGAATCATATCATTTGGGATTCAGAGTTTGATTGTTAGGTTAGATTCTGAACTCATTGTATTACAGCTTAACAGGGTTTATGCCATTAGAAATCCAGTGTTATTAAGATTATTTTTGAGAGTTCATCTCTTGGAACGTGAATTTGACTACATTGAATATCAACATATTCCAAGATATTTAAATACATTAGCATATGCAGTTGCTTCTCGTATGTTAAATAGACATTTGCAATAATCAAAACAGTAAATTTATAACATTCCATAATATGTTACACAAGATAGCCAGTAATAGCGATATATCATAGCATAGAAGTGTGTCAAATATACATCGTCTTCGATCATAGGTTGAAAAACACCTTATGATCGGCAAAAATGATAATACAAAAAGACATAAAATGTCATATGAGTCTACAAAAGCGATCATCCTATCCCTGGTGATGATCACGATAAGAAACCACTGCTCGGTCCACCCTACAAAGGAACCTCCTAAAAGGTCTTGGGACCCCAATCATGTATCGTTGTAACCTAAGTTGGATATCATCTATGCCAGTCTCTGGAATATCTGTTGTCAAACGCTCTAGATGATTCTCTAATTCGGTCACGGTCTCTGTAGATTGGTCCTGTGGGGCCGGTACTGCTGCAACTGGGTGTCTCCTCTCATAAGGCTAGAGAGTGGCTGGTCGTCGTGGACCCACATCTGCATCTAAAACTGTTTATTATCAGTTTGGATGATTTAAAAAACAAAACAAAAAATTAGTTAAAACTTAGAAAGTGTTGAAAATAATCTTACCTTAATCATCCCATTGCTCTCCTAGTGGAAGAGTCATGTCTGGGTCACCATGATAATCCATCCCAGCATATGGAATATTCTGAATCACAAAAAGTTGGTTCCTCAACCAACGAAAAATACTTAGGCGAAAATCGAACAACCTCTGAACCCTCCTCAGGATGACGGGCCATCACTGCAACTCAACGCATTATCCTAGGCTCTCGAGGAAGTCTAGCCTCAACAAAAAGCTATTGTGGGACCAGCATAGGGACCCTCTCTAGACCAAAGCTCACAACCAAGAAACCGTATCCAAATTTTTTTAGTTGTCCGTTCTTTGCTCTAGTTAGTTGGCCTTTTACATTCGCCAACACAGCTTCGCACCAGTTGAAGATGGTACCTCGATAATAGTCTACTGCCATTCGCATCTGGGATCCAATAGCTACATGAAATGCTGCACTCCCGCATAGTCTGGTGACAGTGAACGTGATAACATTAAGTTCAGGACAGGAGATAGTTTTAATATCAATCCATTTGTCCTCTATTTGATCATTGCAAAACTCCAATCGAGACTAGCGACAGACTGGCCACCTGACCTAGTCCCAAAAAGAGATAATCGTTCCCCTCTCTTGGGAAAACCAGTCAAAAAATATATGTCCACTAGCTCAATTTCGAGCCGGTGACCACCAATCATGAAACATTGGTCCTGTATGTTCCACCTGTCCACCAACCATTGCAAGAAGTCTACTTGGGCCCTCATGTCGGGTATGGCCCAGAATTTAAACAGTCCACGTCCTCTCAATGCATCTAATGTGGGTTGATGATTTATTGTGGCTAGTTCCACATCCTCATGCTCGCGTTCCTGCCAAATAAGCATTTTGTATGTCCTACATTGCAAAAAAGACATATTAGAACAATTTAGTTCAAAAAAATTTGGGCGGAAATGGAGAAATTTTAAATTTTAAAACCTATTTCACGGGGTCCGCACCCGTTGGTTATGGACAGTGTGTAGGTCCGCACTCGTCGTAAGAAATAGGTGTGGACCCACGAATTTTTCCTTTGTATAAAAAAGTCGGGGTCCGCAGGGGTCCCATGTTGCACCTACCGACCCCCGCGAGCGTTTTTCTAAAACAAATTCTCCTTAAAAAATCAATTTTAAAGCTCCAAAACGAAATGAAAACGATTGAAATGCAAGATAAAGATGAAGTGGATTACCTAGAGCTAACGGTTTTCGATTCCAACAGACGGATTTTCCACAATCTTCACGGGAAGTTTCTTACCCAAAAGCTCTCACTTCTCACTCTGAAGTCAAATGGTAAAAATGAATTTACAAAAGCCCTTTTTATAAGCTTTTTTGAATAAATGAATTTTTAATTTATTTATTTTTCACTTTAAAAATGTAACTTTTTGATGCATTTTTATTTATCTTAAATAGGTATGAGTAATGTTTTGAGTTTTTGTGCAGAATATTGGATTTTTCAGGAAGAATTGATCATTTTCAACAAAGAGTACTTTTATCACTTTTTCGAACTCTTCCAAAATTTACGAAAAATCAAAACATTGGAGTCCTCTTTAAGCTCTTTTCTGACTCGTAAAATATGAAAAGATTGTTGAGTTTTTCCCTTTTTAACTCATTAAATAGAATTCAAAAATCGGTCCACTTACAGCGCTTTTCTGACTGTATAAACATGAAAAGATCGTCGAACTTTTATCGTTTCAAGTTCGATATTGGTTATAAAATGACATGTCTTTGATCGCTTTTTTACTTTTTCAGATCGGGGCCACTAATTATGAAAAGTACTCCTTGATCGTAATGGTGAAGCAGTTCTCTCAAGTACTATTTTATACTTTTTCGGGGTTGGGGGACACAAATTTACGAAAAAGGACACCCATGGAGTTTCCTTAAGTTTTTCTTCTGACTCCCTAAAATTGAAAAACACGGAGTTTTTCCTATGCTGGACTCGTTAAAATTTAACAGTAAAGGACCTGTTCAATTTTAAACAGGAACGAACCACTCCTTAGGGTTCGAATTTTAAACTAAGTTGGACTCATCCGAAAGATGAGCTTATAACCAAGCAAATGTTATCCTCCTCAAGCTTGTCAAAAATAAAGAGGTACTTGCCAGAAATGGTGGGGGAAAAGAGAGAAAAATGAACCTGTTTGTTACACTGTGTTTTAGAAAAGTAGTTAACCACTCTTGAACACGACATTTTCTGTTCACCTGGGTTGGGAAATCCTTTGCCTAACAGTTAATCAAACCATATTGAAAGTCTTTAGCCAATTTCTGGGTATTAGCTTTGGGTCAATTGTCACCAAACCATCTGCAATGTTGTTATGTGTTCAAGAGGTCAGTTCAAACAAACCATTCATCTGCAAAATATCTGTCATCCATTTTGACCATCCCTAAGTAGTTCTTGCCAAATATATTTCTTCAAAACTTGATCTATGATTTCGTGTTGTGGGCTTGCCTACAACAGATTACTTTCTATCGACTTCAGCTCATTATCTAGGAAGATGATCTAGAAATCATCAGTACCTTGGAATCTTCATGCCCTAATGGCAGGTTTCTCGCCTTCGATGACAGGTTGCATCATTGACCTTCGATCAAAGGATTTTATGACATGTTCGATATCAGCTCATCTATTCACATTTCATGGATTGTACTGAGTACTTTGAGAGCCATTGACATTACTGGTGGTTTCTCTCACACTTGTTAATAGTTCACATCATTGATTGGTAATCAAGTGGTTTCTACCATGTTTGACTTCGATACATTTATTCACATGTATAGAAGCATACTAGTTCGGGAAGCAGAAATCAAGACCCTAAATCTAGTTTTCACCATCCAGGCTACGAGGAATTTTGTTATTCATTATACAGTGGACTATTCATAAGCATATGGATGCACCCATACTGTGTCCACATATGTCTATACTCGTGATGTATTACAAAATCATTCCTGTATCAAAGCAATTTAGTTAGTTTTCTAGTCAGTTTTGATCTGAGTATGGGAATGCCTACCTCAGCGATGATATGTTCACATATATATATTTTGCATTGAATATTTTTACATGTTCCGACTGGGGTGTCCACAGGATGATCTTTGAAATGATAAATTACTTCACTCTTCATAGATGACAAATTCTATCTTCATCTATTACAGACTTCGTACTTTAGGGGGCAATTTGTTGCACAAAAATTGTCACCTTGACATTTTGCAATCTGTGTGAGTCCATTATCACTCATACTTTCCTCCTTTGCAAGTCTTAAGCCTCAGTTCTTCAAATCAAGCCTTGAAAATAAGAGAAAGCCCTCAAAATTCGATAAAACTCTGGTTCCACACTTTCTCTTAGCATTACCTGCGGTCCCGCACCTAAAGGTCATGTCCCCTGCGCACCTAACTGCTCTGTCTTTGTGTTATGGGTGCGGACCCCTATAAAAGTCAAAAAGGTGCAAGTATATTCTTAAAAACTCACTTTGAGTCATTTCTAGAAGCTTCTAGAAGGAACCTTGAGGTGGCAAGTTCGCTCCCTTAAGGTTCATGCATCCCATACCTTAAGGAGCTAACCCCTTGATGTGAGGAGCTTATCCCTTTGAAGGAGGACTCTATCCCTTCAATGGTGGACCTATAACCTCCTTCCTTTGCACTATAAAATGAAGCATTGGGCTAGTTTACTAGAGAGGTTGAAAGCTGAATATTTTTTAGGGTAAATGCTGCTGGAACTTAGTCTTCCTAATTGAGCTTTTGAGAGGAGAGATTACATACCCTTTGATCTCATTTGGAAGAGAGTGAGGCTTGTCAAAGTAGAGGAGATTCTTGTTTGGACCCTGGGAAGAGCTTGTACAACATCAAGGCACCAAAGGTTGTAAAGTTCTTCTATTTCAAAGTTTAATACAATCAAGTTTATTTTTCTCAATAAGCTGTGTTTTATGGTTTATTTCATGGATTCCTTGATCACCATGATGAACATGATTTATTATATTAGCTATGCAAGTGTTATTTGATGTGTGCTTGTTTGTGATTGCAGATTCTTAAAAGGAAACTCTTTCAGAGCTGTTGGACCATGGCTGCCGCAAACTAGCATTGGACTTAAGGTAGGGTCTAAAACACCTCTTTCGTTTTTATTAATGAATTGCAACATGTTTAGAGAAAGGTAGATTTGCTTGTCCTGCTTGTTGCTAGATATCTGTTGATATTAGGGAGATCAGTGTTGTCCCCAAGAACGATTTATCCAGCCAACAAATTGGCGACTCATACGGAAAGTCCCGAATCATGAAAAGTTGGTTCCCCAACCAACGAAAATACTCAGGTGGAAATCGGACAACCTCTATACCCTCCTCTGGATGATGGGCCATCACTGCAACCCAGCACATAATCTTATGATCTTGAGGAATTCCAGCCGCAACGGAAAGATGTTGTGGGACCAACATAGGGACCCTATCTAGGCCAAAGCTCACAACTAAGAAACCATATCCAAAGTTCTTTAGTTGTCCATTCTTTGCTCTAGTCAGTTGGCCTTTCACATTTTCCAACACAGCTTCGCACCAGTTAAAGATGGTGCCTCGGAAACAATCTACTGCCATTCGCATTTGGGATCCGGTAGCTAGATGCAATGTTGGGCTCCCGCATAGTTTGGTGACAGTAAATGAAATCACTTTAAGTTCAGGACAGGAGATAGTCTTAATATCTATCCGTTTGTCCGCAGTTTGGACATTACAAAACTCTAGTCGGAGACTAGCAACAGACTGGCCACCTGGCCTAGTCCCGAATAGAGATAATTCTTCACCTCTCTTGGGAAAACCAATCAAGAAATAAATGTCCTCTAGCTCGATTTCAAGCCAGTGGCCACCAACTATGAAGCACTGGTCCTGTGTACTCCACCTGTCTACCAGCCATTGTAGAAAGTCTACCTGAGCCCTCATGCCGGTTATGGCCCAGAATTTAAATAGTCTACATGCTTTTAATGCCTGTATTGAAGCTGGATGAATTAATGCGGCTAGATCCACATCTTCATGTTCCCGTTCTCGCCAAATGAGCATTTCATATATCTACATTGCAAAAAGGGTGGATTAAAACATTTTATTTTCAAAAATTTTGGGCGGAAATGGAAAAAATTAGGGTTTTAAAACGTATTTCGCAGGGTCTGCACCTGCTAGTTAGGTACAGTGCGTAGGTCCGAACTCGTCCTTAAGAGCAGGTGCGAGACCCCGACTTTTTCTTTTGTATGAAAAAGTCGAGGTCTGCATGGGCCACATGTTGCACCTGCGGACCCCCCGCGAGCGATTATTTTTAACCAAAACTTTCCTTAAAAATCAATTTTAACGCCCTAAAATGAAAATTAAATAGTTGAAATGCAAGATATGGATGATGTGGATTACCTGGAGCAGATGGTTCTCGATTCCAACGGTCGGATTTTCCACAATCTTCACAGGAAGTTTCTTACCAAAAGCTCTTCCTTTTCACTCTGAAGTCAAACGGTAAAAATGAATTTACAAAAGCCCTTTTTATAAGCTTTTTTGAATAAATGAATTTTTAATTTGTTTATTTTTCACTTTAAAAAGGTCACTTTTGATGCATTTTTATTAATTTTAAACAGGTATGTGTAATGTTTTGAGTTTTTGTGTAGAATATTGGATTTTCAGGGAGAATCGATCATTTTCAACAAAGAGCATACTTTTTCACTTTTTCAGACTCTTCCAAAATTTACAAAAAAGCGAAACATAGGAGTCCTCTTTAAGCTCTTTTCTAACTCTTAAAATATGAAAATATTGCCGAGCTTTTCTTTTTAAACTTGTTAAAATGGAATTAAAAGGACCGTCCACTTACAACTATTTTATGACCGTATAAACATGAAAAGGTTGCCAGAATTTTGTCGTTTCAAGTTCGACATTGGTAATAAAATGACGTGTTTTCGATCGCTTTTTTACCTTTTCAGATTGAAGGCACTAATTATGAAAAGTAATCCTTGATCGTAATGATCAAGTGGTTCTCTCAAGTATCATTTTATACTTTTTCGAGCTTGGGAGACACAAATTTGCAAAAAAGGACAACCATGGAGTTTTCTTAAGTTTTTCTTCTGACTCCCTAAAATCGAAAAATACCGAGTTTCTCCTATACTAGACTCGTTAAAATTTAATAGTAAAGGACCTGTTCAATTTCAAATAGGAACGGACCACTCCTTCTTAGGGTTCGAATTTTAAACTAAGTTGGACTCATCTGAAGGATGAGCTTATAATCAAGCAAATGTTATCCTCCTCAAGCTTGTAAAAAATAAAGAGGTACTTGCCAAAAATGGTGGGGGAAAAGAGAGAAAAATGAACTTGTTTGTTATACTTTGTGTTTAGAAAAGCAGTTAACCACTCTTGAACATAACACTTTTTGTTCACCTGGGTTGGAAATTCCTTTGCCTAACAGTTAATCAAACCATATTGGAAGTCTTTAGCCAACTTCTGGGTATTAGCTTTGGGTCAATTGTCACCAAACCATATGCAGTGTCGTTATGTGTTCAAGAGGTCAGTTCAAATAAACCATTCATTTGAAAAATATCTATCATCCATCTTGACCATCCCTGAGTTAGTCCTTATCAAATAGATTTCTTCAAAACTTGATCTATGATTTCGTGTTGTGGGCTTGCCTACGACGGATCGCTTTCTATCGACTCCAACTCATTATCTAGAAAGATGATCTAGAAATCGTCAGTACCTTGGAATCTGCATGCCTCAATGGCAGGTTTCTTGCCTTTGATGACAGGTTGCGTTATTGACCTTCGATCAAAGGATTCTGTGACATGTTCGACATCGACTCATATATTCACATTTCATGGATTGTACTGAGTAATTTGAGGGCCATTGAAATTACTAGTGGTTTCTCTCACACTTGTTAACAGTTTACATTATTGACTGGTAATCAAGTGGTTTCTACCATGTTCAACTTCGACACATTCATTCACATGGATAGAATTGTACTAGTTCGGGAAGCACAAATCAAGACCTTAGATCTAGTTTCCACCATCCAGGTTGCGAGGAATTTTGTTATTCATTATACAGTGGACTATTCATAAACAAATGGTTGTGCCCATACTGTGTCTACATATGTCTATACTTGTGATGTATTACAAAATCATTCCTGTATCAAAGCAGTTTAGATAGTTTTCTAGTTAGTTTTGATCTGAGTATGGGAATGCCTACCTCAGCGATGATATGTTCATATATATATTTTTCATTGAATGTTTTTATAGGTTCCGACCGGGGTGCCCACAGGAAGATCTTTGAAATGTTAAAGTACTTCACTCTTCTTAGATGACAAAAACCATCCTCATCTATTACAGACTTCGCACTTTAGGGGGAAATCTGTTGCAAGAAAATTGTCACTTTGACATTCTGCAATTAGTGTGAGTATATCATCATTCATACCTTCCTCTTTTGCAAGTCTTAAACCTCAGTTCTTCATATCAAGCCTTCAAAATAAGAGAAAGACCTTAAAAATCTCTAAAACTCTGGTTCCACACTTTCTCTTAGCATTACATGTGGTCCCGCACCTATTGGTCATGTCCCCTGCGCACCTGACCGCTCTGTATCTATGTTATGGGCGTGGACCCCTGTAAAAGTTAAAAAGGCGCAAGCACATTCTTAAAAACTCACTTTGAGTCATTTCTGGAAGCTTCTAGAGGGAATATTGAGGTGGAAAGTTCGCTCCTTGAGGGTTCATGCATTCCATACCTTAAGGAGCTAACCCCTTGATGTGAGCAGCTTATCCCTTTGAAGGAGGACTCTATCCCTTCAATGGTGGACCTGTAACCTCCTTCCTTTGCACTATAAAATGAAGCATTAGGCTTGTTACTAGAGAGGTTGAAAGCTGAATATTTTTTAAGGTAAATGCTGTTGGAACTTAGTCTTCCTAATTGAGCTTTTGAGAGGAGAGATTACATACCTTTTGATCTCATTTGGAAGAGAGTGAGGCTTGTCAAAGTAGAGGAGATTCTTGTTTGGACCCTGGGAAGAGCTTGTACAACATCAAGGCATCAAAGGTTGTAAAGTTCTTCTATTTCAAAGTTAATACAATCAAGTTTATTTTTCTCAATAAGCTGTGTTTTATGGTTTATTTCATGGATTCCTTGATCACCATGATGAACATGATTTATTATATTAGCTATGTAGGTATTATTTGATGTGTGATTTTTTGTGATTGCAGATTCTTGAAAGGAAACTCTTTCAGAGCTGTTGGAGCATGGCTGCCGCAAACTAGCATTGGACTTAAGGTAGGGTCTAAAACACCTCTGTAGTTTTTATTAATGAATCACAATATTTTTATAGAAAGGTAGATTTGCTTGTCCTACTTGTTGCTAGATATCTGTTGATACTAGGGAGATCGGTCTTGTCCGCAAGAATGATTTATCTAGCCAACACTAGCTATGGAAGATGCAAATGGAGGATTATATGTATCAAAAATAACTTTACCTAGCACTGGGTGGAAAAACAAAGAAGTCGACAAGTATGACGAATGAAGAATGGGAGATTCTCGATAAAAAGGCACTAGGAACAATATGCTTATTCCTGGTAGCGTCGGTGGCCTTCAACATTTCAAAGGAAACGACAACTAAATATCTAATGAAGGCAATGACCAAACTATATCAAAAATCCTCGACCTCAACCAAGGTATTTCTTATGAAGCATTTATTTAATATGAAGATGTGTGAAGGTGGATCAATTGTTGATCATTTAAATGAATTTAACATGGTTACTAGTCAGTTAAATTTTGTAGGGTTAAATTTTGATGATGAAATTAGGTATCTTTTGTTTCTTTGCTCATTGCCACAAAGTTGGAATGGCTTAGTCATGACCATTAATAATTTTGTCTCTGGATCTAGTACTTTAATTTTTTATGAGGTTGTTGGTGTTATCTTTAGTGAGGAAATGCGATGGAAAATATTTGGTGAGACAATAGGTAATGTGTTGACTGTAGAGACTAGGGGAAGAAATCTAGAGCGAGGAAAGAGCCAAAGACATCACAGTAAGTCAAGGAAAGGAGGATCTAAATCCATATCAAGGATAGGGTGTAGGAAATGTGGGAAGAGAGGGCATATGAAGAAATATTGTAAATATCAAAAGGGAAAAGAATGAGAAAGAATGCAAGAACAATCAAGAATCAAATATAATCAGTGATGTGTTGCAACATGCTTTGATTCTTTCATTAGAAAATATTATTGATGCCTGGGTGGTAGATTCAGGGGCTTCATTCCATGCCACACTTGACAGGAAACATTTTCATGACTATGTTTAAAAAGGTTTTGGACATGTTTGTTTGGGTGATGATAAACCATGTAAAATTATTGGAATGGGTAAGGTATTTATAAAACAACAGAATGGAAACTAATGGCGTGTTCCAGATCTAAATAAAATATAATTTAGACAGGCCAGTTGGAAGGTGAAGGTTGTTTAATTACATTTACAAACAAAACTGGGAAGACCACCAAAGGATCTTTGGTAATCAAAAAAGGAGAAAAGGTTGGTAAATTGCATTTATGAAATGGTATTTCTAATTTTTCTGATGTTTTAACCTCCATGGGAGAAGATACAACACTATGGCATCACAGGCTTGGTCACATGAGTAAGAAGGGGATGTGAATTTTTCACTCAAAAAAATTGTTGCCATGTTTGAAGCATGTTGATTTGGATTTATGTGAGAATTGTGTTTATGGAAAACATAAGAGACTCATATTTCTCAGAGTTGGGAAACAAAAGAACAGTGAAAAAATAGATCTTGTGCATACATATGTATGGGGACGGCTTAGGTATCATCTCACTGTAGACCTTTTTATTATGTTACTTTTATTGATAACGCAACTAGGAAAACCTAGGTTTAATGTATTCGAAATAAATATGATGTCTTTGATACTTTTAAGAAATGGAAAGTGTTGGTTGAGAATGAGACAAGAAAGAAGTAGAAGTGTCTCATATTAGATAATGGAGGTGAATATTGTAGCAAGGAGTTTGATAATTATTGTTTAGATCATGGATTCAATTCATAGAGAGGAGACAATTCCAAGAATACCACAAGAAAATGGTGTGCATGAAAGGATGAATGGAACAATCATGGAGTGTGCAAGGTGCATGTGATTGCATGTAGGATTTCCTTTAAAATTTTGAGTATATGTTGTAGATACTATTGTTTATCTAATAAAAAGAGGGACTTCAAGTTCCTTGGATAGTTGTATTCCAAAGGAGGCATGGATAGGTAAGAAGGTAAACTACTAATTTCTAAATACTTTTGGTTATGAAGCATTTGTCCACATTAATAAATAAAACTAAACAAATCTTGAGGCAAAATAAAAGAAGTGTACCTTTATTAGATATGGTGTTAATGATTTTGGTTATCATTTATATGATTATGAAAATGATAAAATCATCAAGAGAAGAGATCCGGTATTCAATTAAAGGGAATTGTACAAAGATCAGTTACAGGGAAAGAAACAGGAAAATGAAAACAAAGAATACACAATGCTTGATGAGATCATAGAGAAAAAATAAATTCAAAGGTGCTAAGAAATCATAATGATCAACAACAACAACAACATTAAGAAAAACAACAACAACAAGAAAAGACACCTCAAAGTCCTTCTAATGTTGTTAGAAGTTCTACGAGAATAAGTAGAACCCTAAATGCTATTCTCCTTCTTTATATTATGTATTATTGACTGAATCTGGTGATCTAGAAAGATATGAAGAAATAGTGTTGGTGGAAACCAGAAATAAGTTGGAGCAAGCCATGAAAGAAGAGATGGATTCCTTGGTACATAACCAGACTTGGGAATTAGTCAGGTTGCCTACAGGTAAAATAGAATTGCAAAATAAATGGGTTTATAGGTTGAAGGAAGAATATGATGGTAAAAATAGGTACAAGGCCAAACTTGTTGTGAAGGGTTTTTTACAAAAGAAAGGTATAGACTTTGATGAAATATTTTCTCCTGTTGTTAAAATGACTTCAATCAGAATTATGTTGAGTCTAATGGTTGTAAAATATTTGCATCTTGAGCAAATAGATGTAAACAAAATATTTCTCTGTGGGGATTTGGAGGAATATATCTATATGTAGTAGCAACAAGGGTATGAGGTCAAAGGGAAGGAGAAATTAGTATCTAAAATTTGAGATGTTTATGTCTGAACAAGGTAATACTAGATGTCATTATAACCATTGTGTTTGTCTTAAGAATAAAAATGGTGGCAAGTATATTATATTGCTATTCTATGTAGATTATATGCTTGTTTCATGGTCTAACATGTAGAAAATAAATGTGCTTAAAGGAAAATTGTCTAGTTAATTTGCAATGAAGGATTTGGATGCTACAAAGCAAATCCTTGGCATGAGAATAACTAGAGACAGGAAAAATCATAAATTAACATTGTCTCAGAGTGAGTACATAGAAAAGGTGTTGGAAAGATTTAATATGTAGAATGAAAAACTAGTTAGCACACCTTTAGCTAGCCATTTCAAACTAACGAGATGTGTCCCAAAAATCAGGAAGAGATGGTTTATATGTCTAAAGTTCCATACACATTAGTAGTTATAAGCTTAATGTATGCAATGGTGTGCATAAGGCCTGATAATGCACATGTAGTGGGAATTGTGAGCAGGTATATGAACAATCTAGGAAAGGAGCATTAAATAACAATGAAGTGGATCCTCAGGGATTTGAGAGGTACCGCTAGTCAAGAATTATGTTTTGTAGGTTCAAACACTATTCTACATGGATACAGCGATGCAGATATGGCAGCTAATAGAGATAACAGGGTATGTGTTTACTTTAGGTGGAACAATTGCTAGTTGTGTTTTAAAAATGTAAAAAACCATTGCACTTTTAGGAACATAAGTGAAGTATGTTTTTTCTACAGAGGATAGTAAAGAAATGATTTAGTTACAAAGGTTTATGGATAAATTAGGAAAGAATCAATAGATTAAAAAGCTATACATTGACATCCCAAGTGACATTCATCTTGAAAATAACTCAACATTTCATTCCAATACTAAAAATATACAGCTTAGGTACCATTTCATGTGGTGATTTTTGGAAGATGGAGAGTTGAAGTTGGAAAAGATACACTATCCATAATCCTGCAGATATGTTAACAAAGGTTCTAACCATGGAGAAGTTGTGTTTCTACTCAGTTTCAATTGGTATTAAAGTATGATGGTGAAGATGAGAAGTAAGCAAGTCCAAGCAGAAGCATTGTCTAGCAAGTGAAGCAGCGGTGGAGTTGATATAATCAGTATCCAATTGGGATATTGTTAGGTGTGAAGTCTGATTATCTTCATGATTCAGAGGTCTTTGTTTCAGTCATGTTCCGGGGTAATGCCCCAAAAGAAAAATTTAGATAAAAAATTTCCTTGTAAAATGTTGTAATTTCATAATTAATCTACATCATTCATTAGGCTGAACATCTAACGATATAAGTTACGTTGATTTAGGGTATTTTCCCTAGAAGGAAACCCTCAGTTTATATGAGGGAATTATATTTCAAATGCGTATTATTATATGTGTGAGAAAAAGAGAGGACATTGCGTAAGTGTGAAGAGGAAGTTACAATGAATTTGTTGTAGGTTCTATCCCTTTAGTTTGCCGGATAATATAAAATAGAGGACTGGTTGTTTCTCCGTGGACGTAGTCCAAATTGGGTGAACCATGTATATATGTGTGTCTCTTCTTTTATTATTTTCTTTGTTTGTTTTTCGACAATATTTTATGTGTTCAATTGCTCTGTTATTTAATTCTAACATATATATGACTAAATTGATAATATACAAAAAATCACCAATTTTAATAGTAAATTACATGTTTTTATTAAATATCTACTTACATTCTATATGTATGATTTTTCAAACCATAATAGTCACCTAGTATACTATACATAGGCATAATATTTGAATCCTTAAAAATTCCCTAACTACAACAAGCCTCTTCCTAGTATCCACTTTGATTTTCATCTTAGCAATTTTTTGTTTCTAGATTCCTCCCAAGAACTTTACCAAACCTATTGTCAAGGCATCCAAAACATCCAATGTTGTCTTTGAACTCTCGTGCACTTGGGATGCTCCCAAGGTTGCCAGATTTTCCTTCAAAAAATGGTTGCATGTGGACTTCATCCATGTCTTCCAACTTTCTCCTCAAAGAAAAATCCATTATAAAATGATTATGGAAACATAAGAAACAAGAAACCATACTACCTATAAATGTACACAATTTTAACTACTCTGTGTAGACAAACTATCCTAGTTTCCTACTACAACAAGGCATTAAGATTGTATTTTCCAATATTCAAGACACTTTGCGATCAGTTCTAAAACCGATCCAAAAGCATGCTTATTTTATTCAAGTTCATCCAAATGTGATGAAGAATGCTTCAACATATCTAAAGTTGATTTTCATGGAAAAACATGCCAAATTGTCTCAAAATATGCGTTGATACTACCTGTCATGGACTTGCAATCTTATTGACTTTTTATTTTCAAATTTGAGTTCCACCGAAGTCTATTTCAACACTTACCTTACCTCAATTTCATAAGCTTAGTTAGCATGCACATACTACAACTAGACTAGACCTCCTCACTTAATATCTACCCATAAATTCTTCTTAAGTTGCAACAAATTATGTGCATAGCTAATTCCAACACAATCTAGTTCATCTAAAAATATGCATGTGTCCAACCACAACCTTAATACATCACAACACTCCTTAACACTTAGTCAATATCAACACTTATCCAATCTATAATAATGCAAGGAACAACGACATGCAATAGTCATAAAGGGAAAACACATATGCATGGGTGGCACCTAATGTAGGTTACTAACACTTTATGTATACAAGGGATTTCAAATCTATTGATTGCAACTCTATTGCAAATGTATAAATAATCTAAGGAGAACAACCTTTTACCTACCAACTAATAAACATGCACAATCCAACACTTGAAGAAACTATAAACCTATCTCTTACAGGTGTTTTCTTCCTCTTCTTGTAACTCAACCAATACAATTCATCCTAATGTTCCTAAACCTAAACTTAGCGCAATCATAGAACCCCTTCCACTCTGGTTGAATGAATCCTACTTTTTGTTTCTATCTTTTCACTTTGATGCATCATCCTTTTATATGGATATTTCCTTTCACTTTCAAGCCCCTTCATTCTAAGGTGGACCCAAGTGCACATAGAGACAACTTTCTTCCCTTTATGACTCGTTTGTTGGCTATCCACATCTAAAATGTGCACCGATATCTACCAAGTGTGTGATCTAGGTAGATATTGGTGGCCATCCACGTCTTCCATAAACTCAACAATTCTCTATCCTCTTGGAAACTTTTCTATAATTATCAATTCCCAAACTTATGGGGCTGTTTTGAGGTCCTAAATGATGATTTTGGTGACTCAAGGGACCACGGGTTGTTGTGGCATTCCCAAGCCCTAACCAAAACTTGTAATCTTTGGATAATTCTTTCCAATGAGCTATTTCATGCCCTAAAACATCGTATGCAAAATTTGTGAGACTAGGAAGTTGTTGTACCAACTAACCACCTCAGACCCCACAAAATTTTTGACGCTTCATCTTTTGGCATTAGGTTTTGGACCTCTACGGTTCCTTCTTTATGTTAAAAGTCCATTCTCTCCTCCTCTTTTAATAGCTTTTGAGAATGCATGTAGTTGCCCTCTCTCTCCCTTCAAAGATAGCTACCACCATTCTAGCCAGTTTATATTCTATAGTATTATGTTATTTTATTTATCAATAAAAAGTTGGGTTTTCACTATATTATTGTGCTCTTTTCTATATTTCTTTGTGTGTTCCATTTATTTTCCTACCTTTCATTTTATTCCTTGTGCATCTTGGATCAGTGTGCCCAAGTTGTCCCAAATGGACCCGATCTATCTATCCAATTAATCCAAAATATTCCTAGTCTATCCATTTAACTCATTTTGATCCATCCATCTAACTCATCTTAGTTCATTTGCCCGCCTGCGCCAATCAACCAAGTCTACAAAATCGTGCCCAAACTATTTGAGTCCACACAACTATGTAAAAATATACTCGAGTTCATTAAATTATGCCTAAGTGCACCTAACAACACTGATCCAAGTGGATTTTGTTGGCCACCCACCTATCCCACTTGGATCCCCACAATTGTCTCTTTCAGCTTTTCAGTTTCCTTAATTGTAGCACAATTTACTATTTTTAGCAGTTTTTCGGGTCTTGAACTTTGCAGCCGTTTTGAGGCCCTAAACGACATTTTTTAGGAAATCTGGGAACAGCATGTGTCCATGGATAGATGTTGGTCTTCCCAAAGTTATCGTTCTTGGATAGATCTTTCTAGTGAGCAATTGTATGCATCAAACAAAGATCGGGTGCTAAAGTTACGACCCCAGGAAGTTGATGTACCAATTTACCCAAACGGGGCCAACAATTTGGCGTTTCATCTTCTAGGGTTAGGTTTTTGGATGTTTAGGTTTTTTCATTGTTTCCCAACAATAAATAGGCCTTCGAGCCTCATTTTAACACATTTTAGAGCCAGGTAGTCGCCACATCTCTTCTCAGAGATAAGCTACCACCGCCCTAGCTAGTTTATTTCCATTTCTGTTTGTAACCATATTTCAGTATTCTACAATAATGGAATGAAGTATTATTGCCATTGCATCTCTATATTTATGGTTATCTCATCTCTGTATTTATGGTTATCTCTGTAATTTGTTTTGTTCCTGTTTAAATCCGGATCAGTGGTATCAGAGCGGTCTGTTTTTTCTATGTTTTTCTTTGCATGTCCCCAATGAGGTCGGGATATAAGGAGTTAGGGCTTCAACTAGTTGAACCTTTACAAGACCAACCACACAAATCCCGATGGCCTCCCATGGCGGATGAAAAGAAAGACGAGGGGGTAGGAGATCCTATCAAAATATTGCTCGAAGAAGCCCTCGAGCGACAAAGGAACGCGATGATGGACAACTTTGCCTAGATCCTTCAGCAGCTACCCAGGGGCGACGCATCGGCTTCCAACAACTACTCTAGAAACACCACACCATTTAAGGTACAAAATAATTTTGAAATCCCCATCTTCGAGGGTCATATAGACGTAGATGTCGTAGATAAATGGTTAAATATGCTAGAAGGGTATTTTTTTGTTCATGAATTTTCGAGTAGGGAAAATATTGTTTTCTCTCTTCTCAAAGCAGCCCACCACGTCAAGGACTGGTGGGAAACCTACTTCGTGAAGAACGTTGAAAGTAGAGACTCACTGTTCTCAGCCGCAACTACTTGGAATTCCTTCTGGGATGCCATCAAGGAGTAGTACTACCTTGTCAAAATCTATGAGGACAAATACATAAAGTGGACCACGCTATGGCAGGGACGGGACCAAGATGTACCAGAATTCACAAACATTTTTCATACCCTTCGCACACAGTTGGGTATCAAAGATTCTGAGCGACATCTGAGACTCAAATAACACAGTTGCCTACATAGATACATCCAGGAAGAGATGGAGTTCCTGAACATATCCTTGCTCGGCATAGCATACCGATACACTATCAAAATCAAGCAAAAGTTCAAACAGAAGAAGCGAGACTTTGGATTTGCGAATCCGAAGACCAAAGGACAAATCCAAGGCGGGGTGACCCAAAACAACCCGTCGAAGCCGCAAGAAAAGAACAACACCACAAAGTTGAAGAAGGACACAGGAAAGTGGTGTGAGTTCCATAAGAGCCCCAGTCACAACACAAGTGAGTGTCAGACCAAGCAGTGGTCGGTGGCTGAGTTGAAGGCTTCAGAATCAGATGTATGTTTCGACCCTGAGTCAGAACCCGGCAAAGGGAAGCAGATCATTGATGTGGAGCCCAATGCCACTGTTGCCATGACCAAGATCTAGAAGAATGAGTCCAAAGATCCAGAGGAGGGGGAGCGTCTTTTCCACTCACAGATGTGGGTGAAAGGTTCGCCATTGCAATTCATTGTTAACAGTGGAAGCCAAAAGAACCTCATTTCAGACGAGGTCATGAAGCGGTTGGGCCTACCGACTACACCACACATGTAGCCGTACAATATCGGGTGGCTTCACCAAGGATGAGATCTCCAAGTTCACCAGCAGTGCCACCTTCCCTACAGCATCAAATCCTTCACAGATGAGGTATTGTGTGATGTTACACCTCTAGATGTTTGTGATGTATTATTAGGCCAGCCATACTTGTGGAGGCAACATGTTGTGTATGAGTCAAGGCCTCGCGCTGTTATTATTTCTTTGGGTAATTCATTATACAGGATACCGGAGGTAGCCCCACCTACTGCCACCTCTTTGACCGCTGCTAAGAAAGGTAACAAGCTCATCTCACAGACTAGGAAATATATTTTATGTCTGGTTCGCTTCCAAAGTAAGGGGAAGATTGTTGCCACATCGATGACCTCCGCGAAGGGTTCCTCTACGTAGCAGCAACAACAAAGGGATACGGTCATGACATAACATAGGAACAAATTCTCCTCACCCACAAGGGTACCACACAAGTTTCAGGTGGGCAATAAAGTCTGGTTGGATTTGCAGAAAGAACGCCTTACAAGAGCCCATAAGAAGCTCCGACCACTCTAACATGGTCCGTACACCAGTACCAAGGCTACAGGGAATAATGCTTTGGAGCACAACATTCCTCCATTCCTTTGCCTACAACAAGTGTTCAATGTGTACCGCCCTCGACCATGCTTCCCACCATTACTAGACACATCCGAGATTGCAGAACAACTCACCAGGGACCAAGTTCAACAGATGGAGGAACTTAACACAATGGGGACCATTTCTTCCTAAGGGGGGAGGAATGATCTAGGTGGATGTTGGTGGCCACCCACCTATCCCACTTGGACCCCCACAACTGTCTCTTTCAACTTTTCAGTTTCCTTACTTGTAGCACAGTTTACTATTTTTAGTAGTTTTTCAGATCTTGAACTTCCGGAGTCGTTTTGAGGCCCTAAACGACATTTTTTGGGAAATATGGGAGCAACATGGGTCCATGCACTAATGTTTCTCTTCCCAAAGTTTTTATACTTGGATAGATCTTTCTAACGAGCTATTGTACGTGTCAAACGGAGATCGGGTGCCAAAGTTATGCCCCTAGGAAGTTGATGTACCGATTTACCCAAATGGGGCCAACAGTTTGGCTTTTCATATTCTAGGGTTAGGTTTTTGGATGTTTAGGGTTTTGCATTATTTATCAACAATAAATAGGCCTTCGAGCCTCATTGTAACATAGTTCAGATGCAGGTATCCACCACATATCTTCTCAGAGATAAGCTACCATCACCTTAGTTGGTTTATTTCCATTGTTGTTCATAAGCATATTTCAGTATTTTACAGTAATGAAATGAAGTATTATTTCTACTGCATCTCTATATTTATGGTTATCTCATCTCTGTATTTATGGTTACCTCTGTAATTTGTTGCATTCTTGTTTAAATCTGGATCAAACACACCCAATTATGTCTAGGTGATTTGCACCCAATACATGCATTTTTTATGGTGCACACCCAAAGAGCGCATCCCATAATTGTGGTCCATGACTACTCATGGTTGAAGGGATTTTGAGCATCCATCACAACCCCCAAGTGTGGATTACCCAACTTCATTGGCTTGTATATGGTCTAGGCACCCAAGTCATCAAGATTTTTGAGCCACTGTTGTCCAACATGTGAAGTGCGTGTCTAAAAATGAGGCTACTCCTGAAAACCTTCTTTGTCTTATGTAGCCAAGTTCTCTTCTAAGCTTCTCTTGGTGCATCCAACTAGCACAAGTTGCCACTCTGCAATGCACTTTGTCTATGAGTAGGGGTGCCCAACTTGTCTGCAATGTACCTTGCTAATATACCAAAGTACCCAAAACAGAGTCACCTAAGACACCACTGGGCATAAATCTGATCATAGGACAAAGATGCCTAAAGCGACTCAACGCAAAGGCTTTACAATAACTTTTTAGTTTAAAACTCCAACCCTTAATATATGAGTAAACAACACCATTAATATCAATATAATGAATGGAATAAATTATGAATCACATATCCATTGAAAAGAATACCAAAAAAATACATATAAATTATCACATGACAAAACATAAAATAATAATATAAAATTTATATAATGGTAATTGATATGTTAACATATATATTACGAGAAAAATTGTTATTCAAAAAAACTAAACCATACTAGAAAAACACAACCTTATACTATAATTAACATACTGAATATCTTTTATTGTTAAGTTATGGTATGTTCTATGCTTATAACAGTTTACTTCTTTTTCTTATTATATTCCACAGATTAGAAATCACATATATATAAAGTAAAGTGCAGATAGAACATTAAATGATCGACAAAAAACAAGCCAAGACAAGAGACATAAGATGTGGCGGCTAGCCAGGGACAAACCCCACAATGTGTGGGGAAACCCTTTGATCAAATTTTCTTTTATCTTCAATAATTCAGCAGAGAGAAATAGTACAATGAATCTGATTCATATCAGTATTAGCAAACCCTAGATCAGCAGCATCAGCATTAGCGGCTTCATTATCAAACTAGGGCAGACGATATCTCACAAACCGACCGTCGGATTGACTTCATTCCACCACCAAAAGTTTCAGCTTCCATAGGAGGTTCAGATGAACCTACAACACAGTTCCAAAGAGGATATCTTCTAGGCCATGCAAGTCAATCTTTACTTCTGCAGTTGTAGCTTCAGTTTCAGCAGTTTCCAACTTCAAACTAGGGCAGTCGATATCTTGCAAACCGTTCATCGGATTGACTTCATTCCACCACCAAAAGTTGCAGATTTCAAAGGAGGTTAAGATGAACCTATAGTGCAGTTCCAAAGAGGAGATATTCTATGCCACGCAATTCAATCTTTACTTCTGCAGTTGCAGCTTCAGTTTCAGCAGTTTCCGGCTTCAAACTAGGGCAGTCGATATCTTGCAAACCATTCATCAGATTGACTTCATTCCACCACCAAAAGTTGCGGCTTTCAGAGGAGGTTCAGATGAACCTATAGTGCAGTTCCAAAGAGGATATCTTCTAGGCCATGCAAGTCAATCTTTACTTCTGCAATTACAGCTTCAGTTTCAGCAGTTTCCGGCTTCCAACTAGGTGTGAGAGAGAGACCCATTTCTGCGCAGTAGAGAAGAGACTCATTTCTGCGCAGTAGAGAGAGAGAGAGATGTGATGAGATGAGTGAATCCAAATGAGGAAAAGTCCTCTTATATTTATACACAACGTTGGTGGGTGATAGATGCGACTGTTGGGCTTCTGAGCCTACATGAGTTGTAGGTCGGCTTGATAATAATTCCATAATCAAAATAAATTCATATCTCCATGAATACTTATCGGAATCGGGTGATATTTATATCAATCCTACACCTCTCAATGAGAGGAATCTAATAAAAATATTATCAGCCATGAATAAGACGACCCACATGAAGTTTTTCCCTGGTTGCCAATTTTAACGCTCCCTCTCAACCAGGGAGAACTTCATCTGCAATCTGTCTATCGGTCATTACTATTCATCCATCAAATGCACTGCCCTGTATAGCCTGACCCTTGCCCTGCTCTGCTCTATTCTGCCTGTTCTTCTTTTTCTTGTTCTGCCTTGCACTGATCTTTACTGTTTTGCTCTGTTCTGCTATGCTCTTTCATTGTTCTGTTCTGCTCTGCTTTTGTCTGAATTATGAAGAAGAAGAAATGATCGAGGATGTATCATACTGACTCAAAAGTCAGTCTCAGAGTATGTACCACTGGTCCTAGACCAGTCTCAACCAACCCAAAGTCAGCGTCATAGTAAGTACAACTCCATTGGTCCCAAACCCGTATCATCCTCCACTGACTCAAAATCAGTCTCAGAGTGCGTACTACTGGTCCCAAACCAGTCTCAACCAACCCGAAGTTAGCGTCATAGTATGTACCACTCCTGCCACTGGTCCCAGACCAGTATCGCAGTCTCAGAGAGTGTACCACTGGTCCCAGACCAGTCTCAACCGACCCGAAGTCAGCGTCATAGTATGTACACTCTCACTGTCCAGACCAGTACTGCACTACATGAAGTCATCTCAGAGTATGTACACTGGTCCCGACCAATCTCAACCAACCCGACGTCAGCGTCATAGTATGTACAAACTCCTACCACTAGTCCCAGACTAGTATCATGATCCAGTCAAGGAGGGTCATCTAGCGTAGGGAGTACTGGTAGATACAACGATGCGTCATCGGTTCTACTATGGTCCCTAACTTCATTTCCCTGCTCATTGATCAGATGAGAGGTACTTCCCATGAGTCCCAGACTGCATGGGTAGGATGCCTTGACAGGAGAACTAATCAATCCTGTCCTCAAAGGAGAACACATCAACCCTGCTACAATCGTCGTGGAGAACACATCAATCCAGGCTACCATGGAGAACACATCAATCCAGGCCTCACAGGAGAACTAATCATCCTGCTACACAGGAGAGCGAATCATCCTGTTCCACAAGAGAGTGAATCATCTTGTCCCACAAGAGAGCGAATCATCTTGTTCTAGTGTGCACCACCAGGGGAGGGTGAGTCACCCTGTGGTCATATGTTGCTTCAGCAGGAACCGCAAGCCCTCAGAGCTCCCAGAGCTCAATGTATGCAACATGCAGGACCCTTGTACAAGGGTTTCTTGCCGACTCCAAGTCGTTTGGGAAAATCACAGATTAAATCTTTCCTCGGGGCTTTGACAAGGTGCATCAACCTATACATCATCTTAATGTGATGGAGCTTCCATGCTCATCGACTTACCATATCCTAGATGATGTCTATCTGCTGGAGCAATTGACGAATACGGGATTCCTCAATAATCAAATCCCACCTCTGGTTGTTACAGAGAATCACAGTGGTATCCAATGTAAATCCAAACGGCTCACTCAAGAGCTTTCGCAACTAAACTGCCTCACACGAGGTTATGCTAGCAACAATATATCCTGCTTCGGTTGTGCTCAAAGCCACCGACTTTTGCTTCCTGCTCATCCAGGATACGGAAGCAGATCCCAAGGTGAAACAGCACCTGG
This sequence comes from Pinus taeda, assembly GCA_000404065.3. Taxonomy (NCBI): domain Eukaryota; kingdom Viridiplantae; phylum Streptophyta; class Pinopsida; order Pinales; family Pinaceae; genus Pinus; species Pinus taeda. Next base: position 9,106 of record APFE031739734.1, on the reverse strand, counting down.
AAGTGCTCTTACGGTCCACCACACTGCATGCCCAATTAGCATCAGTATATCCAAGTGGTCTCACATCTCCGACAGTGTATCTTAATCCATGAGAGATTGTATCCTGAAGACATCTCAGAAGATTCCTGGCATCAATGCAGTGAGGCTCAACCAAATATGATCTCACAGTGCTAACTGCAAAACATATGTTCGAACGGAGGTTCACCAAGAACATCAATGCAAATGAGTTTTTAAAACTCAAAGGCATTTCCCAAGTCTGGTCCGACATCACTACCATATAACTTCTAAAAGTTAATATCCTTGAGGTAGTCACAGGCTTGCAATCCATCATACTGAATCTTTCCAATATCTTTACCACATATTTTCTTTGAGGTAGGAAAAATTCCCTTGGCTTCTGCCACACTTTAAGTCCTTGGTCCTTCATTTCAAATTCAAAAGCCATCTCCCTCTTACATTTGTGAATGAAAGGGTTTGCACCTATAGAAAGAGGTCATCCACATACAACACCAGTATGAGAGGCTTGTCATCTTCAACCTTAAAGTAAAGGTTAGGACCGGCTTCACTCCTAGTGAGTCTCAACTTCATCAAGTAGCTATCGATCCTCTCATACCATGCTCGGGGTGCTTGCTTCAGCCCATAGAGAGCCTTCTTCAACCTGCATACATGAGATTTTCAATCATAAATCTCAAATCCTTCAGGTTGCTCCACGTAGACCTCTTCTTTGATCGAGCTGTGTAAGAACAAAGTCTTGACATCCATCTGATGTAGGTTCCATCCTTGTGAAGTGACAAGAGCTATGATCGAGAAGATGGTTGTATATCTAGCAACAAGTGCAAATATCACATCATAGTCTATACCTTCCTTCTGGGAGAAAACACGAGAAACAAAACGAGCATTAGACTTTTCTGTACTTCCATATGCTGCATGCTTTATCTTGTAAAGCCATTTTGAAGTAACAATGGTCTTGTCCAGGGTCTGGGAACTACTTCCCAGACATCATTCTCCATAATAGACTCATATTCTATGGTCATAGCACCCTTCCATAGTTAATGCTTGACGACATCTGAGAATGATGAAGGCTCATTTTCTATGATCGTGGTCATGATGGTCAGGTATCCTTGATACCTGTTAAGCTTCTTACATTGACGGAAGGTTCCTTAGGGTGCAACATGTCCTTCAGCATCATCAAGTATCCCCCTAAGCCATGAAGGCCTCTTCCTATAAGAGGAAGGCTCATGTGAATGAGAATCTATCAGATCCATGGGTTCTTCTACATCAGGCATTGATTCATCATCCTTTTCTTTCGGTCCCCTAGTGTCGGCTTCTTGAGAGCTCCTCAAAGTCAGAGGATTGTTCACCTTGCGGTGAACTTTTCTCCACGAGTCTTGGAACCCAATGCTTGATGAGGGCATCAATTTTGTACATATACAACGGTGATTATAGTTTCAACCCATAGAAACTTTGGAAGTCTTTAATCATGTAGCATGGCCCGGACAGCTTCCATAATTGTGTGGTTCTTCCTTTCTGCCACACCATTCTATTCAGGAGTATGTGGTGTAGTAGTCTCCCTCTTAATGCCAACCCAGGTATGCCTGAGTGAACCAACTGTAATATATCGGAGGTCTTGCTTTGGCTTGAGGGGAATGGTCCCCTTTTGAGCTTTCCTTAGGCACATCCCGGACATACACCTTCTTTCTCTACTTGGAATTCGGGCATCCCTGTTATCATTTGTCTTACATCAGGTAGAGCTTTGTAATGAAGGTGGGTAAACCTCCGATGCCAAAGTTCGGACTAAAGAGATGCGTTATAAGACATGACACCTAGCAGACTTCCATCAACCTGATATAATGAATCAACACTAAACCCAAGAGTAAAGGCATCTTTAACATTATTTTTCCATATACGTACCTTGCCATTGCTGAAGGTTACCTTGTAGCCTTTTTCTTTTGTTGTCGAGATGGACACTAGGTTCCTTTTGAGGTCAGGTGCATTTAATACATCCTGGAATTTCTGGCCTTCTTGAATGCTTGTCCTCTTCCTTGATTCCCATCTCTCCTCTTACCTTTGTTGTTGAATTTGTCATTCCTTTGATTGCCATCAGAGGGATTTTGATCATCGTCCTAGAGTGAGTCCTTTCTATCAAGGCACTCCCTTGCATAGTGACTTGCTTTATCGCAAATGTAACATCGTCATTTTCTTCTAGCCTTAGGTCCAGCCTTTCTTTTTGATTTAGTCCCGGAATTATTTCTTTTCTTTGCATGAGAAGAAAAGGTAGCAGGAGGACCTTTAGGCATGGGCATTTCTTGCACTTCTTCCCTTGTTTCTTCTTGAATGCATCTAGCCATTAATTCCTCAAAACCAGGAATTATATTATAGTTCAGAAGAGTAGTCCTGAACACATACCATTCTGATGGTAATCCCCTAAGAGTTGTGAGTGCCATTTCTCTGTCAGTAATAGTTTCCCCAATAGATAGGAGATCGTTCTTGATCTCGGTGATTCTTAAGAAGTATGCTTGCATACTTTCATCTTTACCCTTCTTGATTTCCCTCAGCTTATTTCTAAGAAACAAAACTTGATTTGCATCATTAACTTTTAAATAAACTCACCAATCTATCGTAGATTTCCTTGGAGGTGTCCAGTTCAGAGATGTAGGCCACCAAGTGCTTGTCGATAGAGTCCCAAATGATCTTCTATTGTTTTGACTTCTCCATTTTTCCATTTGTTCCAGGCAGCAGCGGATGCATTTGATGGAGGCTCAACAATATTGCCTCTCACATGATCCAACACTCCTTGATTCTCAAGGGTTAGATCGATAGACATATTCCATCCGTGATAGTCAGCTTTCTCACGGATCTTGTCTTTGGCAGGAAAGAGTGTTGAGGACCCCATAGTTCTTTTAGGATAGCCTTGCCAATCTTCTCTTTGATGATTTCTCTTGCTCTTGCTCGGGCTTTGTCTTCACCTCAGCTCTAATACCATGTTAAGTTATGGTATGTTCTATGCTTATAACAGTTTACTTCTTTTTCTTATTATAT
>APFE031739732.1:0-10287 GCA_000404065.3 Pinus taeda | reverse complement strand
ATTAATAAAATTGATATATTAATAAATTTTTTAATGAAAATTATGCCGATAATATTATTAATTAATAATATTTGAGGCATAGAATAGACGGTGATAGGGTGTACTATTAATTCATTCCACAATGTGAAGATCATCGGTTCAAAACTCAGTGAGAAAAAGTCTGGTCATGTTAAGGGTTGGTGCAATCCCCAGGTGATTTTGATGTCTTAGATGCCCATGGGTTGTGGTTTCTCAAGGCAAAAGTTAAGCTTGTAGTCATCTCTCAAGGACACAGACAACTTGAAAAATGCAAAATAATAACTAATTAATCATTTTAAAAAATAATTTTCGCTAAATTGAATATTGTTAATTGCATGTGTATATATCACTCTATCAAGAATATTGTTAATGTCCTTAATGGTATGAAAATTGAAAATTACCTCTATTAAGTGCTGTAGACGGTATGAAATTGACCAAAGATTCAAACATTGGAGTTTGAAGCCTACACTACCATTTTACCAATGGCAATATCTGGACATCACAATTTATAAATATAGGCATATTTAAAACCTTCAATCACAATATCTACTACCAATGTGATTCAATCAAAGTCTTGAGCTCGCAATTGACTTCTCATCCATTGACAAATCTCTGATATGATCCAAAGTCGAAGTAGGTAATATCTAAGATGGGCAAGACCAAACAAACATTCCCAAGATAAGAAAGCATGGTGGCGGGAAGCATTTGAAATCTTTGAAGTCGATTGAGATTCCCAAACCTTTGTCACTTGGGACTGTCTTTTTGGGACAGTATAGGGAGGTTGAAGTTGAGGGTGTTGTTAGGTTGTTGGTAGTTCATATCCATGACAGGGGAGGAATTAAGCAGTGGATTGAGAAGTGTTGGACACCTATCTTAAAATATCGTCCAAGAATAAGCTTGATGCACAATGGATGGATTTGTTTTCATTTCCGTAGTCAATAGGATGCATAGCTGATATTGGCGTCAGCTTGGGTGAAATGTAGGGGGTTCTTAACCCTTCATAAATGGCAGACTAACTTCAATTCTTTCAAAGAATCGCCTTGTCAGAAGCTCAATTGGGCTAAATCCTCAATCATTCCTTCATATTCCTCATATCACCTTTTGATCTCTTATCTTAGGTGAGTGACTCTCGACACAAGGCTTTTCCTTTCAAATTCAATCAAACTTGGCTGGAACACAAAGAGTTTGAAGCTATTGTTAATGAAGTTTGGAAATGGCCTATCATTCCACAAATATTGAATTATATGGATAATATTTGCTATAAATTAGAAACTTTGAAGTCAGAGGTCCGTAAGTGGGAATTGACACAAAAAGCTACTGATTTATAGGCATAGGATGTTATTGAAGTTTCTTTGAGCTCTCCTAGTGATCCTTGTGATCCTTCTTTCTTCTCAAAACAACACAAATCAAGGATTCTGGATCTCGAAGCCAGAAAAAGACTCAAGGCTTAGGAAGAAGTTTGGCAGATCAAAAGTAGAGCTATTTGGGTTGCAACAAGGGACAAGAACACAATTTTTTTCATAATCATGCCTCTTTGAGGAGAAAGGAGAATGGAGAATGTTATTTAGGGTATTCATGTCAAAATGGAAGATATTGTTCCACACAACTAGACATTGAAAAGGTTGTTATATGTTTTTAAGGGGTTTATATGAAGCAAAAGACCACTCCTTTGAGTTGCAAATGGATTTCATTAGACATTTGTCGCAAATGTTTCAAAATTTAGAGAATGAAGTGACGGGTAAGTTGGTCACGAAGGATGATATACACAAGGTTCTTATATCGTGTGCTAAAGACAAAATCCCCAACCTAGATGGGTGGGGGCTTGAACTATTTATACACTTTTTGGAGCTTATGTCATCAGATATTTTAGCAGTGGCTGAAGAATCTAGGACCAAATGTTACATATCCACGGCTATTAATTATACATTCATAACATTAATTCCTAAAAAGAAGCATCTGTATTCCTTTGTGGATAATTGAACCATTTCGTTCTGTGACTCTGTATAGAAGATAATTTCTAAATTTATTGCAAATAGGTTGATTTTTTTTTTGATAGAGCACATTGCGTTGGAATAGTTCAAATTTTTGAACGGGAGGCAAATACAAGATGTAGTGGCTATAACACAAGAATGCCTCCACTCGATCAAGCTGAGGAAACTGAAGGCCTACATGATGAAGATAGATCTGAACAAAACCTTCAAAAATGTAGATTGGGAGTTCCTGAGGTTGATCCTCCATAAGATTGGTCTTTCCCGCAAAAACATCGACTGGATAATGGCTTGCATAAAATCTACTAATTTTGTGGTGATTATAATGGGTTTCCAACATCATTCTTTAAGGCATTTAGGGGTTTGTGACAAGGTTGCACATTGCCACCCCTTCTCTTCCTACTGGTCCTGGATGGACTGAGCAAGAAGTTGGTTGATTCAAGAGATTGTGATCTCATTAAGGGAATCAAGTTGACTCGACATATAAATATTTTCCACCTAATGTGTTATGCTCTTAACCTGCAAGACGATACCCGAATACCAAATATGCGAAGAAATATACCCAGAACATAGAACAATGAGAAATAAAAGCAAGTATTTTATTATTCAGAAAGCAATGTTCACTTGCCTCTTCGAGGGGGTAACCTCCAATAGAGCTGAGCTCAATTACAAAATAAGACACGATGCTCCTCGAGGGGAGTCTATATCCTTTATATAGGATTCATAAATGCAATACCATGGGGCAATACCATGGTTCTTATTAATTCCATCTATCTAATACCGTGGCCCATTTGCAACTAACTGTGGTCCCTTTATTAAATGTGGGTTAACCACTTCAATTATTAATATGGGCTTTATTGACTCTTTACTTAGCTATAGCTATGAATAGATCCTATTACATAAATAAAGGCGTTAGGGTTGGATCCTAACATGCCCTCCCCCATAAAAATAGCCTTGTCCTCAAGGCTGAAGCTGCGGAAATTGCTAAAGGATAGTAGCTGGTTCCCAGGTTGCATCTTCCAGAGAGGTGTCTTTCCACTTAATGAGGACTTCCTTGATCATGCGGCCACGTAGGTGCCGCTCTTGTGTGTTAAGAACCTGTTTAGGTTGGAGCCAAGTTGACCCTTCTTCATCCACTTTAGGTAGACTGGTCTAAATTCTGCAATGGTTCCCAATCACTTTCTTAAGGCACGAGACATGGAAGACTGGATGGATTTTTGTAGTGGGTGGCAAAGCTAGCTTGTAGGCGACTTCTCCAATGTGCTGAAGTACTTGATACGGTCCGTAGAATTTTGGAGATAATTTCTGACAACCCTTGTCTTTGAGTGATGTCTACTTATATGGTTGCAGCCCCAAAAATACTTGATCCCCTTCTTGAAATTGCCGTTTTGAGTGATGTTGATCTTCCTGTTGCTTCATGCAGTTTTGGGCTTGATGAAAATTCTCTCTAAGGTGGCGAACATGGTTGTGCGGTTCTGTAGGAGTTGATCCAATTCTTGTACCTTCGAGCATCCCTTGATATAAGAAGTAGGGGAAGTAGGGATTTGACCATAAACTGCTTCATATGGAATCATTTTGGTGGGGGCATGATAGTTGGTGTTATACCACCAGTCAGCTAGAGGTAACCATTGTACCCAGAGATGTTGCTTTTCTGAAGTGAAACACCTAAGGTAGGTCTCGAGACATTTGTTGACTGCTTAAGTTTGACCATCAGTTTGTGGATGATAGGAAGTATTGAGTTGTAGTTGGGTACCTTGTAGCCTGAAGAGTTCCTGCCAAAAGTTACTGGTGAAGATTGGGTTACGATTAGACACAATGGAAGTGGGCATGCCATGCAATTTGAAGATCTCATCCATGAAAGATTGAGCGACCGAAGCCGGTGTAAAAGGGTGGGGTAGGGCGCAAAAATGAGCATACTTCGAAAGTTTGTCCACAACCATCATGATGAATGACTTGTTTCCTGACTTTGGAAGACCTGTAATGAAATCCATAGAAACCTTCATCCAGATTGAGGCCGGGATGGGCAAGGGCTGGAATGTGCCTGGGGATTTAATTGTTTCTCCTTTGTGGCGCTGAGAGACATTGCATTCAGCTACAAAAGTAAGAATGTCCTTTTTCATGCCTGTCCAGAAAAATGAACTTTGAGTGCGAGCATACGTCTTTTGAAAGCCTGAATGTCCTGCAGTGGGAGATGAGTGCAACTCTGCCAAAATGCGACTTTTGAGGGTGGATGTTGGTGATATTACGACTATGTCCTTGTAGCGAAGCATCTCATCCTGCCACAAGTAGCCCGTTATGGAATTTGGATCCGCCTGTAGTTGATTAATGAGTTGGGAGAGCCAAGGATGTGAAAACCATTCCTTGCGAGCCTCTCCAATCCATTCTGGAATGGGAAGGGAAATAGCGAGCATGGTACTTTCCTCATCAAATTGGCGGGATAATGCATCTGCTACAATATTTTCGTGCCCTTTCTTGTAAATGATCTCATAATCATATCCCAGCATTTTGGCTAGCCATTTATTTTGTTGTGGTGAGGATAAGCGTTGCACCAAAAAATATTTAAGGCTTTAATGGTCTGTGCGGATTTGGAAACATCACCCCAATAAGTATGGTCGCCAGGTATCTACTGCATGTAAGATGGCCATCATCTCCTTCTCATAGGTAGATTGTACCAAATTCTTCCCAATTAGTTGTTGGCTCATGAAGGCCAAGGGTCAACCTTCTTGCATTAAGACTGCCCCAATACCCATACCAGAAGCATCACATTCAATCACAAAATATTTCGTGAAGTCAGGTAATGCTAAGACTGGAGTGGAACACATGGCATGTTTGAGAGCTATAAAGGCCTGTTGTGCTTCATCATTCCAAAGGAATGAATTTTTCTTGAGGAGTTGAGTGAGGGGCCTAGCAACGCAACCATAATTGTGGACAAATTTGCGATAGTAGCTTGTGAGACCCAAAAATCCTCTCAAGCTCTTCAAGGTCTTTGGTTGAGGCCAATCCTGCATGGCCTGGATCTTTTTGGGGTCCACCCTGACACCTTCACGCCCCACAATGTGACCCAAATACTCAACTTCTTCCATGCCAAAAGAGCACTTGGACATCTTGACAAATAATTTATGCTTGCGGAGCAGTTGCAAGAGCATATCTACATGCTGAAGATGTGTGGCTCAAGTGCGACTGTAGATGAGGATGTCATCAAAGAAAACAAGGACGAATTTTCTAAGATATGGTTTGAGCAGGTGGTTCATAAGGCTCTGAAAAGTGGATGGGGCATTACAAAGACCAAATGGCATGACCAGGAACCCATAATGGCCTTCATGAGTTCAGAAAACAGTCTTTGGAATGTCTACTTCTTTCAATTTGGTGATAGCCTGAGCGAACGTCGAGCTTAGTAAAGAATTGAGCCCCATTTAGTTCATTTAGCAAATCATCGACAATCGGGATTGGAAATTTATCTTTGATCGTCAACTTATTGAGGGTTGTGAAGTCTAGACACATACGCCATTCCCCATCTTTCTTGAGCACCATGACCACCGGTGATGAATAAGGACTAATGCTGGGACGAATGACGCCTGCTTCCAAGAGTTCCTTGATGATTTTTTCAATTTCATTCTTTTGGGCGAATGGATATCTATATGGGCACATATTTGATGTTTGGGCCCCTGGGACCAAAGTAATGCTATGATCGTGTTCCCCTCTTGAGGGTGGAAACCCATGAGGCTTATCAAAGACTAGCAGATGGTTGTTTAAAATCTGTGCATCTCAGGATGAATATGAAGAGAATTGGATTCAAAGGCGTGGATGGCATTAAATTGGGATATAATTCCATGGTGGCCCTTTTTTAACAATTTTTCCATCCGATGTGAGTTGATGATAGGGGGAGCTCCCACCTGGAGTCCGCGGAGGGTATGTGTGTGGTTGTTTTGCTTAAAGCTCATATATAACTCCTGGAAATCCATTGTGATTGGGCCCAGTGTGCGAAGCCATTCAGCACCTAAGACAATGTCGCACCCTCCCATGTGTATGGCAAACATGTGGGTCTTTAACTTATAATCCCCCATTTGAAGTTTGACATTTTCACAACGCCCTTCACATTTCATTGTCCCCCCATCAGCAATTTGGACCTGGAAGTTAGAAACTGCTAGAACAAAAGAATACACTGCTTCCGCGACTCTTTGATGGATAAAGTTATGTGTACTACAACTATCAATCAAGACTACTACTGGGTGATGCTTAATAAAACCCCTGATTTTGAGAGTTTGGGGAGAAGAAATCCCGGCTAAAGCATGCAGCGAGATAACTGGTTCTTCAGGTACATTTTCCTGTTGGTTGTCCTCTTCTTCCTCCTATGGTTCCTCAAGTGGTGGGGCTTCCTTCGATGAACTGTGATCAGTAGCATCAATTTGAAAGAATTTAGGCTCCTTGCATTTATGCTCGGGGGAGTATTTCTCATCACAGTAGTAACACAATCCTTGCTTTCTCCTTTCCGCCATTTCTGCTGGTGACACCTTTTGAACCTTGAGTGTTTGGGTAGTGCTTTGAGCCTGGATGGGGTGACCCTTGGCTATGAAATTTGGGCGATTGGACTGGGCTGCTAATGCACATTCTACTTCACGAGCTATCCAGCAAGCATCTAGCCATGAGATAGGGTGTTGCATTCAGATGTGGGCTTGTATGGCTTCTTTGAGACCAGTGAAAAAACATTCCAAGTAGAACTTATCGTGTAGACCTCCTGTGTGGAAGGCTAAGGCTTCAAAGGCTGTAATATATTCGTTCACTATTCTTGTCTGTCGAAGCTTAGTGAGACGAACCAAAAAGTTAGATTCATGGTCAAAGTGATCCGTAAGAGCTTTTCTGAATGTCTTCCAAGTCAAGGGCCTTCCATAGCAACGTTGATGCCATTGCCACCATTGCCATCTTTCATTGTCCTCAATGTTTTCATTGCCAATATATGCCTCCGCGCGTTCCTCCATCTTGCCCTCTGAGAGTGTTTCATTTAAGTTCTTCAATTGCAACAGTACATCTTTCAATTGTGATTCAACGTTTTCAATCCTCTCATTAGCCATAGCTTGAGCTCTAGTTTGTACCATGCACCGATCCGATGTACTTGAAATTTGGGACCGCCCGAAATTTTTTTGCACTAACAATTGAATGGTAACACCTTGCTCAGCTCGTCAAACTGATTCTTATGGGCTAAGTCTCCAATAAGCGTCCCGGTATTTATTTTTATTTTTATTTTTAACTACTCCGAACGGAGTTTTACTCCTTGCTTAGGAATGCTGAAGTGGCCAAATCTCAAAAAATTCAATGCTACCCAAAGTCCTGTGAAAATCACACCTAGGTATAGGAACCCACACAATTAGGCGGATCTGATTGTTGTGACAGCTACAGAGCCCAAACTGCTAGATCTGGATGGCGAATATGATGCATCTGATAGATCTAAATGGCTAATCTGATAGATCTGAGCGGCGTAATTGATTGCTGCTACTGCGACAAAACCACACCTCCAAGATCTGATTTGGCAAAGATGATGCTTGATCCAGAGATAAAGAAGGGAACTATGGTCTCCAGGAGTGTCAGGTGCTACAGATCCAATATACATAAGGTTCTGACAATAGTACTTGGCCCAATCTTTCAGGGCACTAACCAAGGAGGATCAATCGTACCCTTAGTTGTACAACCCGACTACCCTATCATACGCGCCAGTAATCTCCCCGAGTGTTGTTCTCGGTGTACTCTAGCAGCAAGACAGCCAACGGTTTATCTATGGCAAGGTTTCAAGGGAGCTAGGAGGCTCCCAATATACCCAGAGGGTACTTGGAAGACAGTCCGTGCACAGTTCTGCCTAATGCGTTATTACTCGAAGGGGTACCCATAGGGGTTACAAGGGAGTCCAACAAGCATGACCACCTCTTGAATTTCCTGTGTGCATGCCTCCCCAAATCCGCAGGTTTATGCGCTCAACAACAGATCCCGTGGTTTAAAGACACCGGAACACGTCTCTAGCCAATTTTTTTTTTTTGCTAAAAATTGGAGATCCCACCGGCCCTGGAAAGCGCTCTGATACCACTTGTTATGCTCTTAACCTACAAGACGATACCCGAATACCAAATATGCAAAGAAATATACCTAGAACATAGAACAATGAGAAATAACAGCAAGTATTTTATTATTTAGAAAGCAATGTTCACTTGCCTCTTCGAGGGGGCAACCTCCAATAGACCTAGGCTCAATTACAAAACAAGACACGATGCTCCTTGAGGGAAGTCTCTATCCTTTATATAGGATTCATACATGCACTACCATGGGGCAATACCATGGTTCTTATTTATACCATCTATCTAATACCATGGCCCATTTGCAACTAATTGTGGTCCCTTCATTAAATACGGTTTAACCACTTACAATTATTAATATGGGCTTTATTGACTCTTTAATTAACTATAGCTATGACTCAATCCTCTTACATAAATAAGGGGTTTAGGGTTGGACCCTAACATAATGTTTGTTGACGACTCATTTTTGGTGGCAAGTTATCCATTATTGAGTGGTCATAGATGCATATGATTCTCATGTGTTTTGGGTCAACTTCATGCCTATTTATGAATAAGAGGAAAAAAAAATGATTTCTAACCACCAAGAGGACCGAGTGATCTTGTTGATCTGTGACATATTTCATGTTTCCTCCATGCCCATGGATTCTAGCTTTGTTTATCTAGGTTTTAAAATATAGCCTAACAATTACGTTAATTTGGATTGGGAATGGTTGCTACAGAAGTTTGAAAAGAAGTTTATGAATTGGTTATACAAGTGGCTTTCTATTGGTGGGAGGCTAATTTAGATCAAGTATGTTCTCCAATATATTTCATTTTTTTTGGATGTATCTTTATTGTTGAAAAAAAATACAATAAGAAAAATCCTATTTTAATTTGTCCTTGAACTAAATTAGGAATTAAATTCTAATTCTAATTCTCATAGTAACTTCTAACAGATAACTAAGTTAAGTTGAATTAGTTGGCTCAGTAAATTCAAGTTGGGAGTCTATCTAGAGTCATGTAGAGTGATCCCTAAATCTTAGGGGCCCAGGTTGAGTTCTTATTGAGTTGTAATTACTGAATTCAGTTTAACTAAGTTAAATTCAGTTAAACTCGTTCTAACTGATGGAGGAACTAGTGAGAGGTCAAGTGAATTAAATTGGATTTAATTCACAGTCAATGATCAATCAAATAAATGATAATTCACTTATAAATAATTTGTGCATGTTAGTTTTGAGAAAAGACTATGGATTAATTACACAGTTATGGATGATGAATTTACCAATTAAATATGGGATAATTCCCTAGGAAACTTCACAAGGAAGTAGGAGCTTGGCAAGTAGCAGATTTAGCTAAGTATTGGCTTGAGCTGGGTTGTGAAGCAGTGAGATAGATTGTACTTTTGCAGAGATTTTTCGGGTTGAACAAGCATTGTATTTTCTTTTCAGGTCTTCTGATTAATGCAATATACAAATAACAGGGGTTTTTAGCTGTGGATTTCCCCATAAAATTATTGTTTTATGTGTGATTGAAATTCTTCCTTTTTTGCTTTGTGATTTCATCGATAAATTTTTGTTTCTGCTAATGATTAGAGTAGATTCAAGTCAAATGATTTAGAATATTACAATGTGCAGTTTGAATCTAAAAGAAAATTCTACATGGTATTAGAGTTCAAATCACTATAGAAGAGGAGAATACAAGTTTGTTGTGCAGGTCAAATCGAATTTGCAGTATCATACTTCAGATCCAACAGGATGATGTTCTGCGGATTGAGACTTGAGTATGCCCTTGAGGGTGGCTCGAGTTACATAGCTTGGAAGGACAGGATGGAGGCAGTGTTGGAAGACAGCAAGTTGAAGGAATTCATAGATAATGATATCTCGAAGCCTCCAACATCTGATGCTAAAGATCTATCAAAATGGAGAAAGTGTGTGGCAAAGGCGAGAAGGATTATCCTAGAAGAAGTTCGAGATCATATTGTCTCAAATCTCCATGGTAAGGAAACTCCATTTGCAATGTGTAAGGCCTTGACGAACCCATTTCAAAACAACATTGACCACAAGAAGATGGAACTAAAGGACAAACTAAAAAAGATCAAGATGGATAAGGGTGATACAATACCGAAGTGCTTGACCAATTTCACCCAATGTCAGGATGAGATTGAAAGTTTCAGTATTACTATTGCGGAAGACGCTTTGGTGAGCCTAGCACTTCTCGGACTTCCCAAGAGATGACACAACTAC
>APFE031739723.1:92526-104437 GCA_000404065.3 Pinus taeda | reverse complement strand
TTGTATTTTCTTTTCTCATTTCTTTTTAAATTCTTATTTTCATTTCCATTTTTATTTTTTCCTTTTGAACATAAAGGGAAAAGTGAAAAACAAACTAAGGTAAAAATAAGTTAGAACATTATACATGATAAAATAATTTAATTTATGGTTTTCTATAAATTCATAGATATATCCTATAGAATTTAGGGTTGATGACTCATTGCGAAAATAGTTTCAAATGAGTTACCTATATGTGATTTACTTGGTGTTTCATTTGTATTAAAGGTGTCACATGTAATCTTATTAGTGGTTTGATGGTGAATTCTCAAGTATATATTTTCTAGTTATATATTGACCAGTTCTAATAAATTCATATTCAGCATCTTTTGATGTACTATATAATGAGAGATCAATCAATATCTTTAACTCACTATTGCATTCTTTCAGATGAGTTTCTTATTTTCCCAATCAATTTTGCGATTGTTAAAGAATAAATTCCGTTGGTTCTCTTCTCTATTGCAATACACACATTACCCTACACAACTTTAGGCCCTTTATAATTCAATTATGTTATCCAATAATCTTAGAGAGGTTGGATACATGTCATACATAGATGCTACCCCCATCTCTTTTGGGGTCAAAAAAGTTGAAGACAAGATGTGTGAAAGTTGTTAGGCATGGGTATGCATCATCTCAAGTGAATTGATATAACTAAATATTAAACTATTTCTTAAGTACTCTTCTTATTGTTTTGGTATTCTTTGTTTTTATACCTTCAAGGGTGTATTAAGCTTCAAAAAATTGGAATTTTGTCGAATGGGTTCCTTTCCCATCTCATATAAATATAACTTATATTAGTTAAGTATGGTCATGTTTTATGTGTTTATGTAATGGAACCCTTTATATGTTTTATTTAATAATATTCATTTGAACATACGTTCAATTAACGATGTCCAAAATTAATCATATTTTCCTACAACATATAGGGAACTTGAAAGTGACATCCTATGAATTTCCATTGAATCATGTACAAAAGTGCAATTGCAATTTGAATCATGATATTAGTTATATGATAATAAAAGGCAGGATATTTAGTTCAATATATTTATATACAAACATTGTATATGGAGCCATTAAAATATAATAACTCAAAATAGATAAATATCATCATTAATATCTTAATATTGAATACAAAAACAAAAATACCATCCAATAATTAGCCTTTTTCTCCATATCCTTGATTTCCCTTTTTCTTCTTGAAAGAACTAGAGATGAAAGTTTGAGGTTGCTTTCATTTCATCGAATTGGGCTCCTTTTATCTATCGAGGAGTCTTGTAGAGAGAGGATGGTTTAGGAGCTAAGGTCATTATTTTTCAAGAATTTTTCTTATTGTATATAGAACTGACAACATGAATAAATTTTTGAAATTAAAATAGACTCTAATAATGAATCAACACAAGGCAATCTAAAATGGGGATGTACAAAAAAACATCACCCACAAAAGATGCAAGGGAAAAACACACCCCATAAATTTGGTTTGAGGAAGAGCCTGTAGGGTAGGAGGGTCCTCCTTATCTGTCCTCCATGTTCCCTAAAATGACAAAGAAAATTATCTTAATAGTTTCTTGTTTATTGGGCTATCAATACGATCAGTCGATTGATGTAGATATCATAGGGTTTTTATCAATTTTCTCAATAGGTAAAAATCCCTCAGTCATCTTCAATTACAGTGAATTCCTAACAGATTCCATCCATGAATAGTCCTTAAAGTTTTCTATAGAAGGAGTTTTTAAGTATGATTCTATTTTAGTGTATTTGTTTTTGTTCCATTGGGTAGACAGGTTTCATTTTCCATTACAAAAATTGGTTGAAAAAGGGAACTCCCAATCTTTGATTCAATGGACTTCCTTATTATGGAAGCATACCAATGAATTCACTTTCAGTGATTATGTAGTCAGTTCTTGTATACAGTTACTTTCCTATTCAATAGTGATGTTGAACCAAGGATAGGCCCTGAGATAAAAATATTTCTATATCTAGGTGAGAAAATAAAGATAGGTGACTTGTACTTGTACAAAAATTACACTAAGATAAGAGTGTATGGGTATGAATTCCCTCCATGAAGGTTTCCAAAATTGATTCCTATGAGAATTTCTTCACTAGAATATATTAGACAGATGATTAATATGGATGAGCCGCACTTTGTGATATACGAGAAGAAATCTCAATTCAAGATCAAAACACATGTTGACCCTTTTATTTGCAATACTAGGACAATAGTCGAAGAAGAAGATATTCTCGTCAAGTAAATAAATTTTGATCTTAACTTCACTTGGTCATATGACCATTTGGAATAATTTCAAAACTAAGAGTAGATCATAAGACTAGTTCCTACATTCATACTACTAGGCCAGAAATAGAAAAATATATGAACCAGGATCAATGGAAGGAAATGCTTTGCAAGAGGAATAAGAATAGGTACTCTCTACAATGACATCACAGACTCTAGTACCACAAAGAAATAGGAGAAAAGAACAGTTGAGGAGTTTCCCCTTCAGTTACAAAAATCCAGGGAATGGGGTTCAAAATTTACAAGAAGAGATAGAAAGTCAATCCAAGAGGAGATTTTTTGGAGGAAGAAAATGTACAGTCCAACATTGTTTTTGTTGACAATAATACTGAGAGGGGGGGGGTGAATCAGTATTATCTAATTCTTTTACCAAATCTTTCTTATTTATACTATTAATTTTGCATATCAGTACCATAAAGCAATGAGCATGAACAAGAAAAACAGACAGTCACATCAAAGAACACCAGATATAAGGTGGAAACCCAATGTGGGTGAAAACCACCTGCTGCAATATGTCTCTATCTTCTTTCAATTTAGAAACTCCTTTTACAATGGTCTTGTACTGGTGCAGTCCTTTACCAGTACGCAGGCTGCAACCTACTGAGAGCTACAACTCTCTCTCGTTTTTCAGTTTCTCCTGAAAGGGAGCTACAACCCCCTACTTCTTTTCAAGGACCACTTTTCATAAATTTTCAAACTGGATCCATATACATCAAATGATCATTAAGTACATGTAAATTATACAGTCAGCTGTAATAACCAGATCAACAATAACAGAACAGAACCCAGAACACCTTTCCAACAGAAAAATTCAACCAACAGAAGATCTTAACACAGATACGCGGTTTTTTTTTTACTGTCCTGCGTTGCTACGCAGTTCACCTTCTGCTTCTCTGCGTATACCCGCAGATCTCCTTCTTCTGCCCTGCGTGGCCACGCTCTGCTCCTTTTACTGAACTGCGTACAGTACACACCCAAAAACAGTATCGCGTTGCGTACTTCTCAGAAAGTACGCACCCAGAAGAAAAATCGCGCCGCGTGCTGCTACAGAAAGCACGCACCTGAACCACTGTTGCCCTGCGTACCTACGCACTGAGCCTTTGCTGCTTCTGCGTACCCACGCACAGAACCTTCGACGCCTCTGCGTACCCACGCACTGAACCTTCGGCGCCTCTGCGTACCCACGCACTGAACCTTCGGCGCCTCTGCGTACCTTGGATTAGGGCTGAAATAACCTCAGATGCTCAGATCTGAACTTGTGCTCAAGAGATCACCCTTCGCCAATTCGCTTCTGACTTCTCCTTTATAAATCAATCTTTTAAGAACCGAGAACCCAATAGATCAGATCTTAAGATATTCAAAGACACAAAAGATACACAAGCCAAATGATCTCCTTTGCTTTATATAGGCTAACTCTTCCTCAAATCAAGGATCATGGGGCTCAATAATAATAATAAAATAATCAATACCGCGGATCAAAAACCATGATAACCCAATACTGTTGGCTAAATACCATGAGAAACCCCATGTGTGGGTGCTTAACTGCCTTGGAATGTGTGCACTGGGGTACGCACCTCATGGATAGGTAATCCGCGTATTTGGACGCGGTCCCTGCATGGCATACCTGCGGGTACGCACCTGCTGAACTGTTCTCCTGCGTACTTCTTTATTTTTATCAAAATGAGAGCCATGTCATGGGTGTTGCCATCAAGTACAACGTCTGAAATCATACCAGAACCATAATGCCAACATCAGGTCCAAAAAAGATTAAAATATACAGGATGGATGACACTTACAATCACTTTAACGAGCTGGAAAGGCCAATTGCTCAACAATATTTTCATATTTAACGAGTCTGAAAAGAGGTTAATGGGGACTCGATATTTCTAAGCACTTTAAAAAGCTAGAATGCTTAACAATCTTTTCATATTTAACGAGTCTGAAAAGGGTTTAAAGGAGACTTGTTTTTGAGGAACGAGTGGTGTCTAGGGTAGCAACTGGTTATGGGTAAGCTTGGAACTTCTCAAAACATGGTGATATGAAGAGGTTGGCTAATAAGACTACTCATCGTAGCTATTCCTCAAAAGAATATGATTGGCCAAAAGAATAGAGGTGATGGGAGGAACACAACCAAGGCTCAAAAGGCTGATAGCATGGAAATCACAAAGGTTATTTACCGGAGGTGGGTTCATTTTTTAACGAGCTTGAATCGTGGGGAACCATGCTCAGTGGTGGGTTTATTTTTTAACGAGCTTAAACCATGGGGGAACTATGCTCGGTTTTAGTTTTCTTTTTTATGCAAGCTTGAAACGAAAAAACTAAAAATCTAGAAGAAACAAAACTAAAAAGCTAGAAATGACAAAACTAAAAAACTAAAAAGCTAAAAAACTAGAAAAAGAAATTGAAAAAGGTTTGCATGCCCCAAGAATAATGAAAAGGAGAGTCTTCTGTAACCATATGGGAACTACTGTGGTTATGTAGGATGGTTTCATCTGTAGAATAGACAAAACACTTCCTTGGCTTCGTCTGCAAAATAGACAAAGGTGAATGGTGTGTCAGACCAATCACATAACCAATAGGGAAACTAATATGGTAGGATGGTTTCGTCTGTAGAATAGACAAAACACTTCGTTGGCTTCATCCATAGAATAGACGAAGGTGAATGGTGTGTTAGACCACTCACATAACCTACATGGAAACCTATCTTTTCAGTTGGGTTCATCCGCATAATAGACAAGGGTGCATGCCCCGTAAGCTTTGTTACATTGACCAAACTACTCATGGTAATTAGGTGGATGAAATGAAGGTTAAAGAGATACCAATGATTCAAAATGACCATTTATGGATGATGTTTGACTTGGAGATGTGCTTGAACCAGGAAATGAAAACTAGTCAACAGTGACAATTTTGCCTTCATGCGGGAAACATATCACTCAGAAGAGTGTTGAAACAATAGTTTCCATGTTATAAACATAGTCACGTCCAAGGAGTAGATTGTAATCTAACGGTCTCAGAACTACCATCACGTTCAAATGAATGGTTTTCCTTCTCAAACTGATCGGTAACTTAGGAAGGATCCCTAATGGTCAACTGATTCCTTTGTTAAAGCCTGACAAATTCTGTGTAACAAGCATAAGCGATGGTGAACCAAGTACTTTCCAAGCAGTTGAGAAAATGATACTCACTGACGCACCCTCATCTATGATAGTGCCAGACACGATCATTTTGTAAACTTGTACTATGATCTGAAATGGTACATGAGAAGGAAGGCGAAATCTTGCTAGTCGATTCCAATCAAAGGAAGTGACTAGACTACTTGGAGGGGGTACTGAATAAACATGTGAATTAACCCCTTGAGCAGCGGGAACTGGGGGATTTTCCTCCTGTTTTGAAGGAACGGGTGGATTGCCCCCAAGTTCATCGGAATCTGAAGTAACAAAAAGAATTTGAACAGTATCGTTCTTACTCTCTTCGGGAAAGGTATGATCTTCTGAAGGTAGAACTGGGTCCACTGTCACCTCAACCTATTGACTTTGGTCGGGTATGGATTCAGAAGATTCACTTTTAGTGAGAGAGGTTTCGGCCGATGGTTAATTTAAGTCAGTCAGTTTTTCAACTAGTAAAGGACTTGGGGAGAGTTTCTGGTAACCGGATGGAAGCCGTTGCGGTGAAGCAGGACGGTTAGCCAACACTCTTTTGGCTTCATTTAAAAAAGGACAACAGTGAAGGGAATGATTACCTTCACCTAACCTACATGGAACTTTGACCTTTCCTTTTTGTCCATTGATTACATTATTACTAGTTGATGGTATGTTTTCAACATGATCACTAGAGGTTGATGACACCGAATGGTGCAAACATGGAGACCATTCTTTCATAATCCGAGGAGAGTAGGGACAATCTCGATGAAAATGGTCTCCTCTACAAATTATGCAAGGAAATTTCAGTTTAGGAGATTTAATGTGCAGATTTTCACCAGATGATTCATGGTTGCCCCCTTGCTGAACTGAATTCTTCTTCTTCTCCTTCCCTTTCTTCTTCTTCTCAGTCACCCGGTTACTAGCATCACTACTTTAACCAAGGGAAGAGGAAGAAGGGGAGGGAGAAACAAACGAAGAAGGAGGCGAAGGGTCAACTTTAGTATCAACTGGAGGTTGATTTGATTGCAGAGGAATCATGGTATTTTGAGCCACAGAGGTTGAGAATAGCCATACTAGCAGGCCAATGGTAATTCCTGAAAGGGACAATGTGACCATATACAGAGCACCAATATTTCCCCGAGAAGATAAATGACTAGGATTCCCCTCAAAAGGGATTCCTTGATTGGTGGATCCCGGATTTGTCTCTATATATCTCAACCTAAGATCAACAAAGGAAAAAGGATGTTATTCCGAATTTAATTAATTTTAATGACACTTTGACACAACTTTGATTTTTCAATTTTTAAGAGTCAAGAAAAATCTAAAGATTACTCTAGTCCCCTTCGATTTTTAATGAGCTTGAAGTGAAAAGTGCTCGTATGGACCTTTTCTTTTAAAGAGTCGAAAAGGAACGAAAGTGACTACTCTAGAAAATATAGATAGAGGGATTACCAAACCAATCGTAAAACTGCAATATACACCTTGGTGATAAATTAAAGAGAAATTACCAAGGACTTATGTATGACAATCAATCTTCCCGAATGCTGTGTTTAGTGCATTGCGATCGATAGGGCGGCAGACTCGACTTCCTATGGATAAAGGATATAAGCTTATTGTGGTCTCCCAATATATACTCGATGGTACGGGGAGCACAAGTCCGTGCTAGCACTTGTCGTATCAAGGAGGAGGAATCACCCAACCTTCGAAGAAAACGATAGTTACTAGTTTTTATGACGCCAGAACACGTCTCTAGCCTAGACCTCTAGATGTGTTGCGTTAGGTTCCAAAGCATTGTTAAGTTCATTGAAATTTATTTTAGAGTTGATCTTGTTCAAAGTTTGACTTTCAATGGTTCACCGTGTGATGTTGATTTGAAATTCATAAAATGCAATCTACAATAATAAACAATCGTTGTTTATTTTGAGCAATGAAAATCCTAGCTACTAGGGAAAGAAGATTACAATTTATTTCAAACAAAGAGCAAAGAGCACACCTAGTGCATTTTCCTAAATCATATTTCACACACAAACTAAATGCAAATGCAAATGCATGTATTTTATTTTTGTTCCCTTTAATGTTAAAAATGCCAAAAACGAAAACTAAGTGTAGCAAAGATCTGAAATATTTTACTCAAAGCGACATTTCGACAATTTCTTTTTCAAAATAGAAAGGAAGACTAAACAACACTTTTCAATTTTGAATAGAAAATGATTTCGACACTTCAAACATCAATAAATCAAATCAAATACATGATGAAAATTTCAATCAACTATTCAGGGAAGGAAGAATCAACGACACTTCTCTTTTTGACACAAAATGACAGTTACGACACTTTTTGTACCAAAACGACAGATCGATTTAAGCAACTTTCGACAAAGGATTGTAAATGATGAACAAATACAAAAAAAATTCACTAATCCTAATAAATGGAGGCTGGTCTATGTGATGCAAGCAGGCTTCAGTAATGAGGCACTATTCATAAGCAGCAAATCAACTAAACAGAACTAAAAACAAGGACAAAAACCCCAAATTTCAAGAATGGAAATAGGTTCAGTCAGTCATAACACTTGGGATTCATAGAAACAGGGATGCATCGCACTTTACAGACTCGGGAGGTGTGATGCATACTAGTTGACAGTGACAGACAGTGTGATGGGCCAGGTAGCGCAACTGAAGTTGGTTTTGGCTCAAATTTGCAGCTGATTTCAGTGAGTTAAGCTGAGCTATGATGGTCAACAAAGAGAAAAGTATATAGGAATGATGTTGAGAGGTTATTTAGCTACCAAAAGGGCATCTAGAATGCTTGTAAGTCAAATGTTTAATTCATAAACTAAACCAGAGATTGACTAAAGCAACATTCATCTACTATGCAATTGCAGAGCAAGAGAAGTTCGA
The DNA here is from genome assembly GCA_000404065.3 of Pinus taeda. NCBI lineage: Eukaryota > Viridiplantae > Streptophyta > Pinopsida > Pinales > Pinaceae > Pinus > Pinus taeda. Next base: position 96,073 of record APFE031739723.1, on the reverse strand, counting down.
AGGCTACCTGGCTGACTTCAGGCTCTATCTATAGTTTATAAAACAAGAAATAACAAAAAACAAACATCTATTCGATCCCCAGTATGGTCGCCATTTTGTTTCTGGGAAAATTAGTGTCTTTTCGATCGACTAGCCCTTTAGGTTTGGTAGCTACCCTAGAAACAACAGTTTAAAGCAATTCGTGATTTCTTCTATGTATAATAGATAAGAGAAAGACAAAGGAACCAACCTTGATCTTCTGCTTAACTCCTTGCTTGATGTCTCTCCCCCTTGACAATGGTTGCAACTCATCTCTGTACTTATCCTGCTTGGAGAGTACTTGTAGAAACACAGTAACAGAGAACCGTCAAAGCATCTTGATCTATTATATCATAATCATTACGGAATCATAAATATAATGAAAATACAATGACATTCACAAATAATAACATTCGCAATTGCACAATTATATGGAAGAAAACTCGAAGAACTTTATTATACAGAAGGGAGAATTACAACCCAGTTGTCTGATCCAGCATAATCCTCCCAGCATGAAGCCCTCTTCACCTCATGAAATAGAAAGATCACACCAAAAATACAATGCTCTTTCTCAAATACAAACTATCAGCACTTCCTTGCAATTCACAAAATTCCAGCCTCTAGATCTCTCAGATGAGGGATCCATTTATAGATGTGTGCAAGGGTGTGAGTCATCTCTATGGTTTTGATTAGTGTCATTCCACTTGTTGCATTTGGTTCCATTTGGAGATTTCTTGGATCTCTTACTCATCCTGGGTGAATTCAAAGAGGCAAGTGTCATAGGAGAAGTTTCTAGAAGATTCCATGAGCATCCACTTAGCAAACTGTCTTGGACATTTGTCCATCCTTGCTCATGTAATCAGTTGACCATGATATTTTAGGGCATGAAACAACACCTTTAGGGGTTGAAGAGCCCTAGTATATTGACATATAAGTTTGTGGTTGAAGTGCCCAAATATGTCTATAACAGAGAGGAAGAAGTTTGAGGTCTTGTTCAAGGATGGGAAGGCAAGACTTAGGCCTAGAGGCTCTAAGTTCGATGGGATTGTACTCAGAGTTAGAGAGTATGGTCTCTACAGGTTGATGGGAAATCTTGTGGATCATGAAAAGAAGAAGGTGGAGCAGGTGCAGGTGTAGGTGAAGGCTTCAAAGGAGTAGGTACAATTTCTTCAGAAGAAGGTACACCTTCCCGAGAAGGTTTAGGTTCCAATGACTCGGAGGGAGTCAAGTTCAAGAGGGAGCTTGTAGATTCAGAGGGAGAATCTACATCCTAAGAAGAGCACATGGTCAATATGGAGAAAGAGCGCTCTTTATTCCAGCAGTGACAATGACACTTCCGAGAAGGGCGTAGTTCATCGTACAAGGTTTGTTGTGATTGTGAGCACCAAGATTTGGACAAGTGTTATGAGTAGTGACGATGATGATGTGTTACTTATTAGTCTTGGAAGTACCTCCATTGCTAAGAGGGAGTGTTGATTTATGAGTATCTTGGGAGGTACTCCAAGCCCTAGGGTTCAGGGTTTGGAGGAAAAAGCACCACAAGGGTGACTTGTGGGCTTGGAACCCAAGTGTTGGGTTTTTCACCCATCGATGTTTGGGCCAAAACCATGATGGATTTGTGATATGTGATGGATGAGGATGATAATACTCATCAATATGATTCCAACACAACGAGAATCATTTGATTTTGAGTTTTCATTAGAGAGAAATGAATTTTTGAAGTTGACAAGTTAATTATTGGTTGTCAAGTCACGTAGGCTTGGTGTAAAGAATTCCAATAGGTGTGTCTCTTCATAATTCATTGAAGACCCTCATTATGTATATAAATAGAGGGTGACAGCATGTGTATTAGGCATCCATTTTCGAACAAAACATCCTCTAAAAGATCTCTAAATTAGAAGGTAAGTTGCAACTAGATAAGGAGGCCGAGGAGAAGTGTGAAGGAGGTCAAGGGACAATGTGGGAAATCCTGTGGTGGAGGACGTGTTATCGGGAAATCTAGTGTCTATGCAGAGCTGCTAGTCCCACTAAGATGGGTAGCTATCTTAGAAATGAACAGATTAAAGTTACTTTCGCTTTCCTTTACGAGAAGTAGATAGGAGAGGACCAAAGAATACCAACCTCAATCTTTCGCTCGGTTCCTTGCTTGTTCCTCCTCCTCTCTGACAGGTCTTTGCCGCTCCTTCCTTAACCACTCTGCTTCAAAGAGTACATGTAAAGTCAAAGCAGAATAATACCTTAAAAGTGTAGAGATCTACAATTGTAAATAATATAGGACCAGATATATATTGACCACATACATGCATATATTAGCAAACATACAAGAATGTGGAGGAAAACTTGAATATCTTTATTTATATAGAGATTAGAAGAGAGGATGAAAACCCATTGATCTAACCCAATGTCATCCTCCCAACATGAAAGCCCTTCTTCACCTCATGAAAATCTTAGATCACCCAACACTATGATGTTCCACCAGGAAACCAACAACACTTCCTTACAAGATACAAGATTCCAGCCTCTGGATCTTTGGGATGATTGATCCATATATAGATGATTGTAAGAGGGTGAGTCAGCTTCTGGGATTTTGATTAGTGTCCTCTCTATGATAGTTCTTGATTCCACTTGGAGATTGATGATCTCTTACTCATCCCTGGGCAAATTCAGAGAGGCAAGTGTCACAGGAGAAGTTTCTGGAAGATTCCATGAACATCCACCTTGAAAAATGTCTATGCCATTTGTCTACTCTCGCCCATCACACCCTACAAAAGGGATTTCCAGTATGCATCACACTTTTTACACTGAGTAGGTGAGATTCATCACACCCTCTACACTGAGCAGTCTATATGGTCTAGTTTTGACTAGTTCTGGGCAGTTTTCCGTGGAGAACTTCTGGGAGATGATGTAATCAGATGACCTTGTTCCTTTAGGGCATGAATCAACACTTTTAGGGACTCAGAAGCCCTTGGTTTATGGACATATGTGATTGGGGTTGCAGTGCCCAAATATGTCTATAATAGTTGCCCCCTAAAGCATGAGGTTGAAAATCTTTTGATGTCGGGTGAAATGCTTTATCATGAGGATCCAAGGTTCTTTTGAACTGGAAGGTGACCTGTAATAAGATACAATATAATAAATTAACTTCACAACATTTTTCATGATCTAGCTTAGGCGGGCATTCCCATTCTCAGCTTTTATAAATTCATTTTCATGTACATAGGATAGACAACCATCTGTGTGGCAGACTGATGATTCTGGTAGAGCCATCATCCTTTGATTTGGATGATCATTTGTGCAGCAATGATGTACATTCGATGTCTTTATTTTCCTGAATATAGCGTAGCTCAGATGGATGAACTAGATCCGGGGTCTTTAAACTCGTCCAATCTTTGCTCGAAGTACAAGTCGATCCATGTGAAAAAAGTTCTGGAGTCGAACATGGAAAGACATCGCCTGATTACCAGCCAATGATGTAAGTTGTTAACAGGCATGAGAGGAATCACCGATAATGATGATGACCCTCAAGGTA
>APFE031739723.1:40045-90236 GCA_000404065.3 Pinus taeda | reverse complement strand
TGACCAGTACCTCTTTATTTTTATCAAGCTTGAGGAGGATAACATATGCTTGTTCTATAATTTTCCCTTCAGGCAAACCTATCGCTATGTTTTAATGAGCCTAGTGACAGTGAAACTCGTTCTTGTCCGCATGGAAAAGTTTTTCGTTATTGGTTTTAACGAGTTTAACGACAAATACAACTCAGTCCTTTTTCAATTTTAGAGAGTCTAAAAAGGGACGGGAAGGAAACTCCAGTAATCCTTTTTCGTCATATAATCCCTTAAGTCCGAAAAAGTATAAAATAATATGAAAGGGATGAATTTTCGATAGTTTTAACGAGCCGAACAAGACAAGCGCTTGATCGTTTTGTGTAATAATCCCTCAGGTCCAAAACGATTAAAATCTAGAGGAGGGATAGCACTCTTGGTAGCTTTAACGAGCTAGAGAGGCCAACTGCTCGGAAATCTTTTCATATTTTACGAGTCAGGTGAAAAGAGCTTAAAGGAGACTCGTCTTTGAGGAACGAGCAATATTTTCAGGTAGTTGCTAATTCCAGGTAAGGTTTGGAATTTTCCAATCATGGCAGTGTCACAAGGATGGCTAATAGAATCACTCTTCGTAGCTGTTCCTCAAAAGGGTAAACAATCAAATGGAGGCATATGATCGGCTAAACAGAGTGGAGGTGATGGCAAGAACACGACCATGGCTTAGAAGCTGATGATAATGCATTCAAAAAGGTTATTTACTGGAGGTTGGTTCATTTTATAATGAGCTTAAAATTTGAGGGAACATTTGCTCTTTGCTTAGGTTTAATTTTTAATGAGCTTGAACTTCGCACAAAAACTGCTCGTGATAATGGTCATTGATATTCGACCCATCGTTAACACTATGTTCTTTGACGGTCGTACTACCTGTTCAATTGCTCCATCAAAATGATTAGAAATGAGAATACATGCTTGAAAATGAGTTAAAATACTAATACCCTACTTGAATTACGTGAAAAGTAACTTAAAAGTAGTTTTTTACCCCTCATTTTACCATTTCATTTGAGCTTGAGACTGTTGGAGCTTTGGAGGTGTTTTCCCCCTTGATTTTCATGAGCTAATTCCAGGAGATTCCGTGGATGATTCTTGGTGCTGTCTGGACCAGGTAGGAGCTAAACCTGTGCTCTTCAGTTGCATTCCTTTCTTTTTGAATTCTGAGCATGTTTCCTTGCTTTCTTGAGCCTTTGGGGTTTGAACAATTCGTTCTGCCCCCATCGCACCCCGTGTACATCGAAAGGTGCGATGCATACTGGGCTGGCCACTAGCCAGTCAATATGCATCACTCCTAGTACACAGCTAGGGTGTGATGGGCGCAAGGAGGGAAATTTATGCACTGTTTTTTTATAGAAATTTTGCATTTTGTTTGCCAAATCAGGATCTTGATTCTTCTCTTGTTTGTTTAAAGAGATTCATCGGAGAAAAATGGTTGTTACATGGAAAGAACGTGAGCATGAAGAAGAGGACATGGTTGCTTTACATGATCCAGGTACGGTAACTGCATTGCGGAACTGTGGTTTGCTCAAGTTCTTCCGCATCTCTAGCATGAGGCAACAAATCAACTTGTTGCAGTATTTCCTTGATGCATGGGATCCTACCAACCAGGTGTTCTAGATTAGAGGAAAATCCATCCCCTTGACTATCATGGACATCTATTTTTTGACCGGATAATCGAGGCGTGGTGCCCCTCTCTCACTATCAGGTTCCGCCCGTGGGGGCGAGTCCGTGAGGGATTATATTCACCGATATTGTAGAGAAGGATCTCAACCGAGTAGGGACGGCAAGATCAACATCTGAGATGTCACTAACCGGTCTTTGAGGACCATTTTGTTCACCTTTACTAGACTGGCTGGTAGTGCGGCTTTTCACTTGGCCAACATGTCCTATATGCAGTATGCCTTAGAATGCCTTGAACCGAAGGTGTTCAACTGGTGTGATGCGGTACTTCTGGTGATAAAAGAATATCTTACCAAGGTGAAAAATGGGTGATCTAAGAACTTTGGCTATGGTTCCATTTTGACCGCTTTCGCCTTGGAGAAGATCCCACTGATGCAGCCACAATACAGTTCACTTGGTTTGCCGCCACCGACTGAGCCATGGATGCCGAGATGGGTTGACCTTATGGCCCGCCATGCTAGTCAACCACAGGTTTCTTTCTCTAATGCCTTCTTCAAGTGGTTCAACTGTCAGGAGATGGTTTATGCCGAGTGTCCATATGTTGTTATGGATTTTCGCGGTGATCCAGATTTGGTGCTGCAAGCTAGTGAGCAGTAGAGTGCTATAGGTAAAAATTTTGAGCATATCCCTGTTTATTGCTTTTATAATGTTCCCATGCTTTCTTTTATTAAAACTAATCAAAACTCATGTGCTCATGCAGATATCAGACCAATGCGACTAGCAGTGCGCTTGAGAGCACCAGCTGTCGTTCCAGCAGGAGAGGTTGTAGGGAGGGTTGTCCTTCGCGACCTAGATGTGGCTGAGATTCTTGCAGCATTGCAAGATCAGAATGAAGGCCTCACTCTTGGTATCCTGGATGTGAGGAATGACGAACTGCCTCTGAGATTACAACGACATACTACTGGCGTGCCACGTCGATGGACTAGGCTTTTACGCATGATTGCACAAGCGGTGACTTGTTATCACCAGCACCATTAGACTAGGGTGACCCCTAGTATTTTGAGTTTTTGGGTCACTTGACCATTTTTTTCTCGGACACAGAACACTATGTGTAAACCATAAACAATTATATATATATTTTTGATTTTCGGAGCTTCATTTTGGTTGAGTTACATGATCCTGATGCAAATATTGGTGAAATGCTTTTTTTTATAAATGTCGCAAATTTCTATATAACACACAATTTGCCAATGAATCTATTAATGTGTTTAATTTTATGGAAATATGCTAATATTGGATTGAATCGAACTGTCTTTCCAAAATCTTGACCCTTAGGAACATGCGATAGATAGCTGGATTCCATATAGAATAGATACCTGTGAGTTGTAGAATGACGAGCTGTGAGTCTAGCCTGACAATAAGTCGTCGTATGCCATGTGCGATGACATCAGAGAGGAGCTCTATCAACGTGCTACATTCAACGATGTTGCTCGTTGATCGGCCAATACATACCCCTCTGAAACTTATTAGCTCACCGCTTGGATCAAAGATGGCCCAGGCTGCAGAAGATAGGTTCAACGAACTACGGCTTGTTCCATCGACATATCCAATAAATGATTCCAATGGGTTTGACATCTGTAACAAATGAAAAATCAGATTACCTAACCAAAATCGATTTCTCTTAGTGAAAACAAAAATGTAACAAAAGCATAGGGGTTACTTGTTACGCAAAAAATTGTCACCATGACTTTCTACAGTTTCTGTGAGTCCATCAATACTCATACATCTCTCTTTTGCAAATCTTAAACCTCAGCTCTTCATGTCAAGCCTTGAAAATGGGAGAAAGACCTTAAAAATTTCTCAAACCCTGGTTTCGCACTTTCTCCTAGTATTGCCTGCAGTGCCACACCTAATGGTCATGTTTCCTGTGAACCTGATCGCTCTGTATATTGAGTGATGGGTGCAAACCCCTGTAAAAGTTAAAAAGGCATGAGTTCATTCTTAAAAACTTATCTTGGGTCACTTCTAGAAGGAATATTACGCTGGCAAGTCCGCTCCAACTTGGTTCATCCATTCCATAACTAAGGGAGCTAACTCCATGATATGAGGTGCCAATCCCATTGAAGGAGGAACTTATCCCTTCAATGGTGGACTTGCAACTTCATCCACTTGCACTATAAATTCATGCATTGGGCTGGTTTTAAAGGAGGTTCAAAGTTGAAGATTCTTGAGGGTAAATGCTGCTGAAAACTAGGCTTACTTTTTGAGCTTGTGAGAGGAGAGATCACATACCTTTCATGTCATTTGGGAAGTGAGTGAGGCTTGTCAAAGTAGAGGAGACCCTTGCTAGACCCTGGAAAGGACTTGTGCAACATCAAGGCAAAGGTTGTAAAGTTCTTTTATTCATTAAGTTAATACAATCAAGTTTCTTTTTCTTAATGAACTGTCTCTAATGGTTTATTTTATGAGCTCCTTGATCTTCATAATGAACATGTTTTGTTATACGCAGGTATGCTTTGATGTGTGCTTGTTTGTGTATGCAGGTTATTGAACGGGAACTGCTCGAAGCTGTTAGGATAAAACTGCCTCAAACAAGCGTTGGACCGAGGTAGGGTCTTTTACACTTCATAGTATTCATTATTGAATTGAAACATGTTTAGAGAGAAATAGGTTTGCTTGTTCTATTTATTGCTAGATATCATTAGATACTAGGGAGATCGGTCTTGTCCGCAAGAACGGTTTATCCGGCCAACAATTTGGCGACCATGCTGGGGACTAGTTTGGTTTGGATTTTGTGTTGTCTTTGCTTTGACTTGAGAAACTTGAGTTTTTGTTTCTGATTTTGCCTTGATTGGTGTGAGTTTGGGTACTGGTTAGATCCTGGTTGATTTTTTATTTTTTGAAATTTTGGAAGAGGACCGCATCCTCTGAGTTTTTTATAGTGCGGACCTATCCGCACTGTTATAGTGTAACACAGAGCGACACCGCACCTGGTTTTACTAGATGCCTGCGAACCCCTGTCAAAAATTTGAAAAACCTAAAATCCATCTACCCAGTTAGGTTTAGTTCTTATCCATAACTGTTAGTGTATGCCCAGACATGCATTTGTCTTGACAAAATTTCCTTTTGAGTTAGTTTTCATTGGCATTTGTGTTTGGAGTGATTTTCAAAGAAGTTTTGATTGATTGGATTGATTTTTTCTTGGTCTTTGTAGTAGCTCAGAGATCCGAAGCCTTAGAGCCTTAGATCACCCTGGTCTCTCTAGTTTTCTTGCTGAGTTTGATTGGCTTATAGAATCTATCCTTCAAGAGACTTAGATCCCATTTGTCTCTTTGGAAAAACTTTGATTGAACTTGATTAAAAGTTTTGAATTTCATTTTTTCTATTAAAATATAATTGGATGTTTTTGATTAGTTTGTTGAGCTGAACAAATTGATCCTTAGTGAAGCTGAAACACTAAGTTAAACGTCTTCAAAAACATTTCAAGTGTATTTTCAATCCATTTTTTTGTTTAGATCTCAAGGTTAGATCATAGTTTTGAGTTTTTCGTAGAAATTATACAAGCTTGTTGAAAATTCATTTTCAATAGATTTTTAGAGTTTTTCTAGAAATCTTAAAAGCTCTCTTAAGAGAATTGCTTATTCTTGTAGTTGTTGATTGTTGAAAAGCAAAGGGATTTTCTTTTTTGAACTTTCATTAGTAGTCTCGTTTAAGTTCTTTGGAAAGACAAAAAGTTTCCTTTCAATTGTATGTTAAGAGAAAGATTTGATTTGACAAGCATTGCATTTTCGACTCTTCCTTAGCTAGATATTCATTGAAAAGGAAAAATAATTGTTATCATCTTAGGTGCATTTTTAGTGTTTTGGAGTCGAGTCTTCATACCACAAAGTTTCATCTCCGCACCCATTGACTTAAAGAACAAACAATACAATTAACGCTTAATTAAAATCAATCTAGCAATCATTTTCTTTTCTAGGACTCTTTTCACCAACATAGCTTAGGCTAGTATCTTGGAGTAGGGAGTAATTAACTCTCCAAGTTAAGTTTAAACAAACAAGTAGTCGATCTTGCGGTAGGAAGAAAATCCAATTGTTACATCTATGCTCTGGGAAAGCTCCTCTTAAAGGAGAAGCACGAGATCATATCTGAACCAGTGTGGGAATCAATCCTTCCTCATTGGGAATGATAGAAGATATTCACGTATTAAAAATGGTAAACCTCGGATTAACCATTGTCGAGGAGCCTGGGGTCACTTGTTGGTAAACCTTGTATTATGTCAAGGAGCCTTCAAGGGGATTGAGCTTGTTACTCTGCCCTTTCGTACGTATCGGATCGTAGACTGTTCCCCCAGGTATATTTGTTTCCATTGGTGACCTTAGTGACCATAACCTTTAGGATTCTTTCTTAGGTGATAGTGGAGGAAAGATCCCACTGTACCTAGAGCAGATGTCGACTATACTCACTTGGACTCTCTGGGGGGTTATCTTCACTTGAGACGGTTATAGTGGAGAAACTTGTACCATCTCTTTCATTAAGCAGGTTTTCGGGGTAACTATTCCAACTGCCATTTCTGTATTGGACTTTGCGACATTGGATTTCATCACCAACTAGTGTTTTCAATCTGGAAAGATACTGTTTGTGTGTGGTTTGATCTCCTAGATTTGTTAGGCATGTGCTTCAAATTGTTTGGTTCTTTAGAGACTTTAGGTGTTTTTCTTGAGATTTTTCTTTGTTTTCGTGTGAAGCAATTAGATTAATCGTGGCTGAATTACCGAGACAATCCCATCGATTTTGGGGGCAGCCTCCCGAATTTACACCAAGTCAGCTGGAAGGGCTGCGAGCCCTTGTCACACCTAGTGAGAGTAGGGTTGGATCACCGGAGGCCGGAGAGTCTTCTTTGATTGTACATCCTGATTATATAGTGCAAGCAACAAAACATATTTCTGAACCGATTTCATTTTTTGAGGTCACTGGTAGTATCACTCCTACTAGCTCAGTAGCCGAAGAACCTGAAATCTCTGAGCCTGAAACTGAAATTGCTGCTACTCCAACTTCAGGATTTGCTTCTCTTGTTTCTAGTGGTCCTAGTTCACCCAGATTCGAAAATATTATCACCGAAAATCTTCCTTCTGGACTCATTTCCATTGAAGAAATTGTAAGCTCAAGTCTGGACGAAGGTATAAGCATCCCTGAAAACCAACCGACTATTGAACTTAGGGAGCGTGAATCTATTTTCTTCAGTCCCATTAGAGGTGACGCTTGGTATATTTCGTTGACTAATTTCTTATAAAATTCAGGTCTTGCGTCTTCACCACCTCGATTTCCTTTTCATCCAACACCCAGAGGTTATTATCCTCCCTTGAATATGTCGAGACAATCATCCTTGTTTAATCAGACGCCAGAAACCTTTTTACATGGCGGTCCTTCTGTTCCTCCTGGGTATCAGTCTATATCTAGTATGTTTTCAGGAGCTTTTCCTCGACCCAACGATTATGCCATATATCCTGGTCATAATGGAACTAAACCGTTAAGTGTTGAAGAAATTCTTATGATGTCTGGTACTACTCCTAATCTGCAACCTCAAGGTAGTTCAATACTGTATGGGGGGCAGCTGCAAGGTACTCCAATAAGGCCTGGGGGGCAACCCCAAGGCAGTCCATTACCGCCTGGGGGGCAACCTCAAGGACAGTATGTTCCTACGGGATAGTATGTTCCTCAAGGTCAAACCCAATATCAATATGTACCTCAAGGCCAACGCCAGTATCAATATACTCCTCAAGGTCAATACCAGCCTCAAGGTCAGTACCAAACCCAAGGTCAATACCAACCGCAAGGTCAGTACCAACCACAAGGTCAGTACCAACCTCAGGGTCAATATCAACCTCAAGGTTTTCAACCACCTTCACGTCAATCATTTGTTCAAGGACCCGGAAATGTACCATATAATTATCAATCTTACACTCAACCTGGTTTTGGTCCTCAATATGTTCAACCTGTTATGGGTCCATACCCCGGAATGAATGTGGTGTGGGATCCATAGACTCGCAACCCAGTGCACAGTTGTCATCTCAATCTGGAAAGTCTTTTGTTTCTGGTTCACCCCAGCAACCTGTCCAACCTACTACTCAAGTTGCTACACCTGGGGCAGTTCCACAGCCTGGGCTTAGTTCGCCACGAACTCCATCCCAAACATCTGCTGCAACTGCTGCAGCTTCTGTTCAATCCACCCCACCTATTTCTGGAGTATCAGCGGCTCCAGTTTCTACTGCTCCTATATAAACTCCTCAGGCCTCTTTACCCCAGTCTGGACCTACAATCCATACTCCGGTTTCTATGCCTGCAGGACAACCTGGGCCAAGTACGGTTGTTACAAGTCAACCACAATTTACTTATCAACCGTACCAGGGGCAATACCAATACGGGCCCGCTATGTAGAACCGGACTTATGAGTATCAACCATACCCTGGGTATACATATCAATAACCTCAACAACCCCTAGTACGGTCTGGTTAATGCTGGTTTTCTAGGAGGATATAATATCCCAAATGCGAATCTGATACCAAGCTATCCTGGATATCCTCCTCCTGGGGTTGGTCTTATGACCCCAAGTTTTTGGGATCCAAACCGTCAGTTACCATTCATAGCAACTTTAGATTTTCCTGATTTGTCGCACCTTACGAATGATCCAATCAATTATCTTTTGTTTTGGCCGCCAATGCCGAATAAGTTGCCCAGTGATATACCTAAGTTTGAGGGGAAGCCAGGAGAAGATCCGTCTAATCATGTGATGACTTACCATCTCTGGTGTGCATCAAATTCTATTATAAAAGATTCCATTTGTCTTTGTCGTTTTCAATGCACTTTGATTGGCCTTGCAGCCAAGTGGTACATTGAGTTGCCACGAGGCTCCTTTTATAATTTTAGTCAGTTAGCTACTTCCTTCCTTACGCATTTTCAGCTGCCCGTCCGATATGACAATGGCACGGAATTATTAACTTCGTTAAAGCAGTCAACGTCTACTTATATTTCAGATCATATTCATGAATGGCGGTGTCGAAGTCGTTTAGTGAAAGTTTCTATTCCGGACCAAATTTTGGCAGAATGGTTTGTGAAATCATTATTAACCAAGATAACTGAAGATGTCGCTAAGGCAGGGGTAGTTACAGAAGAGAAAGTAATTTCTCAAGCTTAGTACCTTGACTTAGTTTATACTCAGTCAGGTATGTTGCATGAGAAAATCCCCGACCTTCCGAAACAAAATCAAATCGCTGCACCTCCCTCAGGGTCTCATGCTGCTGATGGTATGATTGGTACTGTTAATACCAAAAGTAAGAAGAAATCCTCCAAGAATTCTTCTCCTATAATAACTTTTTCAGATTCCCCTAAGGGAGAGTCTTCACCTGAAATTTTTGCCGATGTTCATGTCATAGAATCATTCACGATCAAATCAAAATCCAACGGCAAAAAGAAAGGTAAGAAGAAGAAAAAGCAGAACTCAAAGGAGAAATCTGAGAAAACTGAATCTACTGACGAGAAACGAAAACCTCGATATCCTTGTCTCATCTACGATGAGGAGAACTTTACAAGGGATTGCCCGCATCGTGCCGTGGTTGCGAAAATCATCAAAGGTTCGCAAACACCTGCTATTTTGAAGGATCCTTTTCCAAATCAAGATAGTAAAATGATAGGCTCTTCCTCTAATGCCTCGGAAGAACCCATAATGATGATGTCACATGTAAGGATTGCGACACGATCACAAGATTACGAGAGTAAAAGTCCTTTTGGTGGAAGGAAGCCAAATCTTCCAATTCCAATCCATCAACCTCAGCTCCGCCTGGTTCCGATCCACTACAGATCGAGAAACCTAATCCCGACTTAGTAATCAAACCGCCCGCTAAGGGTATACTTCGAAATTCAACTTTCAATCCTCATGCGAGAGCTACTCAGAATTATATCATTGTTGAAGATTTAGCTATTTCACCTTCAACAATGTCGGCTTTGGAAGTGCTGCAATCATGTCCAGCATAGCAGAAAATGCTACTATCGGTTATAGGATCTGTTGATCTTCAGGACTCCAACCTCATAGTCTTTGATTTAGAAAATAGTAGACCTCACCTTCCTCATCAAATGGCTTTCCAGATTCCAGTGTTAGTAAAAAACAGACCTTGTTTTAGGACTGTGATTGATGAGGGAGCTTCCACATGTATTATGTCGATACAGTGTTGGAAAACCCTTGGTTCTTCTACGCTTAATCAATCCCTGACAATTCTAAAGGCCTTTGATGTCCGAGGGTTTCATCCTTATGGCATTCTACAAGATTTGCCTATAGGGGTTGAAGGAAAAACCATTAATCTAGATGTGGAGGTGGTTGATGCCCCTCTAGATTACAACCTTCTTTTGGGTCGTAGCTAGTCTTATGCCATGACTACTGTTGTTTTCTCAGTCTTTCGGCTTATTAAGTTCCCACATAACAGAAAGATTGTAACAATAGATCAGTTAACTTATTTCTCGTCCGACCCATCCTCTGCTGAGAATATTCAACATGTTGGAAAAACGCTATCCCTTATAAGGATGTTGGAGTAGGATTAGTGAAAGATTCGGGTTTACTCAGAACTTTTTCCTTTCCTCCTCCCAACGTACGGTCTCCTTTTGCAACCATTCATATGATTTCGTCAGAATCCATTGTTCTTGACGATCCTTGGGTCGTTCCATTCGAATTCGAGGTGGACTCTCCTGGTGATGCTATGCCTTTGAGTCCCTTTGAAGTTTCTTATCAGGCAGTACAGTCGTTTTCTGACTCAAATTCAACCAACCTTGATCTAGTGAATGAGATCAATGGGAAATCACTTTCATTTTCAACCTCAGAGTCAACAAATTTTTCAGAAACCATTCACACTGATGAACAAATTCGGGAATTATTATCCGTTGATGCCTTACCATGGGAAGATATTCATCATAGGTCTTCGTTTTTACCTGAGATTGATCATTTTGAAAATGATTTTTCATCCATTTTCATAGCTGAATATGTCAAATAATCGCAGAATCCACTAAAACATCCTGATTCTGAACAAAATTTAGCCAATATTTCTCGTACGGTTCCTATCGACATTTCAGTCAAACCTGGGATTGTTGAAAACATTCACATAGGTGCTTCCTGTACAGACACTGAATTCAACACATATAAATCCCTATTTCAAGAATTCCACGACGTGTTTGCTTGGTCCTATGAGGAAATGCCAGGAATTGATCCTTCAATCGTTGTTCATGAAATCAAAACCTACTTGGATGCTAAACTCGTCCGCCAACGGTTGCGCCAAATACACCCACGAAAAGCTGCTGCCATCAAAACTGAAGTTGAAAAATTACTTAAATCATGTTTCATTTATCCAATTTCTTTAACGTATTGGGTATCGAATATTGTTCCAGTTAATAAAAGACAAAGGACAATAAGAATATGCATCGACTATAGGGATATTAATCGTGCTTGTCCCAAGGACAATTATCCCACGCCCTATATCGACCAAATTATCGATGATTGTTCCAGCAGTGAAATTTTCTCCTTTATGGATGGATTTTCCGGTTATAGTCAAATTAAAATTCTATCTGTAGATCAACCAAAAACGACATTCATCTGTCCATGGGGGACCTTTTCTTATTGCAAATTACTTTTTGGACTAAAGAATGCCGGGGAAACTTTTCAAAGGGCAATGTCTTACGCATTTCATGACATCAAGCACATTGTGCAGCCCTATCTCGATGATTTACCAGCTCATTCATTATGAAGAGACGATCATCTCACTCACTTACGAGCCATCTTCATGAGATGTAGGCATTATCGGATTAGGCTTAATCCGCACAATTGTGTTTTCTATATTTAAACGGGTCGATTACAGGGATTTGTTGTATTGAAAGCCGACATTCGTGTCGATCCTTCGAAGGTTGAAGCCATTGTCAAGTTACCACCTCCTTCGACTCTTTGCCTACTCCAGAGTTTGCAAGGGAAAGCAAACTTTTTACGTCGTTTCATTCCTAACTACGCCGAGATTACAAAAGGTTTCACCCGGTTTTTGAAGCAAAACACTCCATTCTTTTGGGACGAGATAGCTGACAAATCATTTGATGCTCTAAAACATGCGTTGACCCATGCGCCATTGTTGCATCCTCCCAACTACAAGCAGGACTACGTCTTGTACCTCGTTGCTTCCCATTCCACTATTGGGATGGTTTAATTTTATGGAAATATGCTGATATTGGATTGAATCGAATTGTCTTTCCAAAACCTTGACCCTTAGGAACATGTGATAGATAGCTGGATTCCATATAGAATATATACTTGTGAGTTGTAGAATGAAAAACTGTGAGTCTAGCCTGACAATAAGTCGACGTATGCCATGTGCGATGGCATCAGAGAGGAGCTCTATCAACGTGCTATATTCGGTGATGTTGTTCGTTGATCAGCCAATACATACCCCTCTGAAACTTATTAGCTCACCGCTTGGATCAAAGATGGCCCAGGCTGCAGAAGATAGGTTCCACGAACTACGGCTTGTTCCATCGACATATCCAACAAATGATTCCAATGGGTTTGACATATGTAACAAATTCAAAAGCAGATTACCTAACCAAAATCGATTGCTCTTAGTGAAAAAAAAAATGTAACAAAAGCATAGGGGTTACTATACCGAGTTAAGCATAGTAACGCTTAAGGTACAACCCATTACAGGGTTGCGCCAGTGGAACCTCATTGTAATCCACTAACTCATAGGTTCCTTTTGCTAATACACACTTAAAAATATAGGAGCCCATCCATAAAGACTTGAACTTACTTGCTCCTAACTTATCAGACTCCTGGTCGTAAAGTAAGACCAGGTCACCTTCTCAGAAGACACAGGGTTTGACATTCTTGTTGAACTGTGCCTTGACTCGCTTCTTATGGGCTTTGTTAGCCAAGGCAGCATCACGATGGGTTTCATCCAATTGGATTAATTCCAAGAAATGAGCCTCCTCTTCTGAAGTTCTGGGGAGAAGGTCGACTGCGAGCTTGAGTGATGAGATTTCGCACTGAACTGGTAAGATTGCTTTCAGGCCATACACCAACTAAAAGGATGTAAACCCAAACGCATTTCTCACCGATGTTTGGTATGCCCACAAGGCTAAGTATAGGATCAGGTGCCAATCCCGTTTATGGACTCCAATCATCCTTTGTAGCATGCGCTTTAGGACCTTATTTATTGCCTCAACTTGCCCGTTAGCTTGCGGATAATACGGAGTAGTGCTGTCGTGGGACAGTCCCAATTTGGCAGCCAACTCAACCATCATGTGATTGCAAAAATTCGATCCATGATCTGTGACTATAGCTTGTGGAACACCGAACTTGGAGACTGCATGATTGAAAAAGAAAAGAGCAGCTATTTCGCCACTGTTGTTTAATGTAGGCATCACCTCGGCCCATTTGGTAAAATAGTCTACTACGACTATAATATACTTGTGCCCCCCAGCCGAGGTGGGGTTACATGTCATGAAATCTATGCCCCATTTGGCGAATGGCCCAACAACAACTATTGGTTGTAGAGGTGTGGGTGGTATTCTGGTTTTGCGATCGAAAATTTGACAGGCATGGCAACTTCTAACTACGGTTATGTAATCCTTGAACATTGTTGGCCAGAGGTATCCTGCTCGTAAAATATTTTGCGTCGTAGCGTAACCAGATTGATGCCCCCCACACGTGCCTGAATGACAGTCATTCAGGAGTTTTTCGGCCTCCTCATGGGTGAGGCACCTCCGCAGAACTATATCAATACCACGACAATAAAGCGTATCACCGACGATCATGTAGTCTTTTGCTTGGTATCAAGTACATCACTGCTCTGAACGGGAGGTATTAGACCTATATGTTTGGGTCTGGAGATAGATGATTATATCTCCATACCACGGATCGCTTGAATATATCAGAAACAAAGATTCATCCATGATTGTTGCATTGGATGTTGAATCGTTGGACGACGATGGAAGATCGCATAGTAACTCCGCAAAAACTCTTTGATTTGGATTTTACGAATTCCAGATCAAACTCTTGCAAAATTGCTATCCATTTGGAATATTTGCCCACCAGTAACTGTCGCGACAAGATATAAATCATGGGGTTGCAATCTGACAAAATGGTAGTTTTTCGAAAGAGGATGTAGTGTCGAAATCTCTGTATCGCTTGAACAGCTATGAGAGCTAGCTTTTCAACATAGGAGTACTTGCTTTCCTTATCATTTAAGTTTCGGCTTAAATAATAGATAGGATGTTCAATTCCATTGTCTTCTTGAACTAAAACCATTGCTATGGTCGTATCTGCTGCAGCCAGATACAGGTTATAGTCTTTTTGATAATCAGGAGCATACATTAATGATGATTTTATTAGGGATTCCTTTAAAGCATCAAAGGAAGCTTGCATGACCTAATCCCAGATGAAGGGTACTTATTTTTTCAACAGACGAGTATAACCTTTAGCAAGTTTGGCATAATTTGGAATGAACCTCCTCAGAAAGTTTGCTTTCCCTTGGAGTTTCTGAATCTGAAACACATTTGAAGGTGGAGGCTAATCAATGATTGCCTGAACCTTACATGGGTCGAGACGAATCCCGTCCTTCGAGACCACAAGGCCAAGTAAATGACCAGAGCTGACACAAAACACACATTTGTGTGGATTGAGTTGTATCTTGTAGTGTCAGCAACGTAGAAATATTGCTCTCAAATGTTGCGGATGATCAGTCCGCTTTCGCGAGTGAGCCGGAAGGTCGTCGAGATATGGTTGAACGATGTTCTTGATGTCATGGAAGGCATAATTCATTGCCCTCTGAAATGTTGCCCTTGCATTCTTTAAACCAAAGGGTAGCTTACGGTATGCGAATGTGCCCCACAGACAGATAAATGTAGTATTTGACTGGTCCTGTGGGTGGATATTTATTTGATTATACCCGGAAAATCCATCCATAAATGAAAAGATTTCACATCAGGCGCATTCATCAATTATCTGGTCAATGAAGGGTGTAGGGTAATTGTATTTTGGACAAGCTTGATTTACATCCCTATAATCGATGCACACTCTAATCGTTCCTTGCTTTTTCATTACATGAACAATATTAGATACCTAATCGGTTAGAGGAACCGGTTATATGAAACCAACATGGAGAAGTTTTTCAACTTCCACCTTGATGGAAACGGCTTTCTTGGGGTGCACTTGCTATAGCCATTGTTGTACCGGTTTGATATCTCGATACATCTTAATTTCGTGTTCAACTATGCTCAAGTCAGTGCCTGGCATTTCTTCATATGACCATGCAAAGATATCTCTGAACTCGCGAAAGAAAGCATAATATATTTCCAGTTCTGAAGCCGACATGAATATTCTCTACAACATTTGGTTTGGTCGAGATATTGATGGCGATAGTCTCTTCAATATTGGACAAGTTTTTCTCGGAATCCACCCTATTTACAGTATTCGATAGGAAATCAAATATTGAAGGATGATCAAGGTCACTGGAATAATCTTCTTTATAATCTGGAAGATGGGAACGATGGTGGTAATATTCCCATGGTGCCTCGTTAATCATCATTGACTAAACAATTCCTTCGTCTGTAGAATGTACATGCGACCAAGGATCTGAAGGGGTACCATATTCCTTAGACCTATCTATCCAAACACTTGAGGAGCGTTGATTTTGGTTTGCCTCCCATGCTGAAAACATTGATTGCTACAATATTTCTATTGGGCTTGGAGGCAAAACCTCACGATGATCCATGCTAACATCGTGATCGGATATCTTCTGAATGGAAGACACCATATTGCAGGTTTCCACCATAGCCACTTCCGTCAGATCGTTTGGAGGCGGTCGGGAAAACTTTCCCACTAATGTAGGGTCTTTTAGTAGGCCTTCTTCGATATTTTGAAGTGCATGCGAGCTTTCGTGGATCATCGGAATGCTTCCCGTAACTTGTGAACTATTGGGGAGAAATGTTTGTTGGTTGATGATTGTAATTCCTCCTTGGAAAGGAAATGCAATCTTTCTAAAGTATGTCAACACAATAGTGGCCATAGCATATATCTAGGGCCTTCCCAGTAGGATGTTGTAATCGAGGTTTCTGTTGATAACTTCAACATCAATTTCTACTGTCTTTCCCCCCAGTTTGACTTGCAAGTTACTTAAAATCCTGAAAGGAGTGTATGTTCGTCCATCAAATGGCTTCAACATTGTTGATGATCGCGACAAGGGTGGTGAGCCCAAAGTTTTCCAGTAACTCATCGACATAATACATGTAGATGCTCCCTCATCAATAATCGTTCGATGAATAGTTTTGTTGCGGGCTTTCACTTGAATAAGGAAAGCAAGTTGAGCTAGTAACTAAGGGTCATATCCTTTATGATTAAAGGCCACAAGATTGGAATCCGCTGGGTCAATCCCATATATTGCTGATAATAGAGCCTTCTTTTAGGAGGGGAGATTTTGCAGTACCTCAAGTGTCGACATAGCGGACGACGATTGGGCTAGGTTCTCTACTATATTATAATTCAGTGCTACCCTGGCAAGAGGATTAAATGTCGATTTGTGTACTACTCCCTTTGGCGGCTTTATCGTTAGCTCAGGAATGATGGGTGGCACAACTTCGGTCGAAGTCGTTGTCGAACTACTAGGTTGATCAGTAGCCTTGTTGTTTGACAGCTGTGGATTCCTGTAATATTTGATATCAAAGCATCATTTTGCTGTTTTGAAATGGACAACATAAGCACTTGGGATGGGGAAGCATTGTCACTAGCAACCAGATTGGTTCCTAGGTTTGGAAACAGATCAGTCAATACTGCTGAGGTTTTTGAACTCTTAAAAAGTTTGTTGACTTCAGCTTTATGAGGACAATCTCTCGTCCAATGATCCTCTTCACATATCTGACAGCCTATAGGGGGTTTCCTTTGTCCAGAAGGGTTTGCAGAAGGTTTCTCAGGAGATGACTTATCCTGTTTCTTCTTTTTCCCTTTGTTTTTCTTCTTGCCTTCTGGTTGCTTTGGTTCTTTTCCTTTGTCAGTTGACATGGCGTTCACCTTCGAGGCGAGAAATTATTCATTTGCATTTTGATCAGAAATCTTACGGGCTTTCTTAGTTGTAGCCTTTGTCGATTTCGTGCTTGTCGTACCTGTCATGCCATCACTGGCATGAGAGTCCTTGTTTGATTTAGGAGGAGGAGGAACAGAAAATTCCGGTTGAGGAGCATCATGGATTTTGTCATAGAGTGTGCCAGACTAAGTATAGGTCAAGTCTATATATTATGCGCGAGCAATGACTTGCTCTTCCGTGACGACTCCTCCCTTTGCCACATATTCTGTGATAGAAGGTAATAATGAGTTAATAAACCATTCAGCTAACAGCTAATCAGGAACATATGTTTTTACCATTCTACGACAACGCATCCATTCATGGATATGATCAGATATATGAGTGGCTATCGTCTGTTTGAAATTGGTAAGAAGCTCTGTTCTTGTTTCGTACCTTATAGGTAATTGAAAATGGGTTAAAAAGGTTGTGGCAAGGCAACTGAAGTTATTAAATGAAGCTCTAGGCAATTCAATGTACCATTTTTTTGCCGGACCAGTTAACGTTCATTGAAAAAGGTGAAGCCCAATTGAATCATCATTTAGAGTGTTGGACGAACACCACAGAAGAAAAGTCATCACATGATTCGACTGGTCTTCACCCAGATTTCCATTAAATTTAGGAATATCTGACGAAAGTTTATGAGGAATCACCGGCCACCAAGGGGCATAAGAGATTGGATCGTTTGTTAGTTGATTTAGATCTGGTAACTCTAAAGTCACCACGAAGGGCAACTATTGATTCAGGTTTGGCGAAGCATACCCGGGATAGGATGGTATCGTCTGAGTAGTGGGTCTTTGCATACCAGCATAATGCATTTGATGTTGATAAATTTGGTAAGGTTGATGAGCATAACCATTATGAAATGATTGATGTTGACCGTTTTGAATATATGGCTTCCCATTACTTGCAAAGATTAGTTTCTCAGATCCTTAGTAAGCTTGTTGGAATTGCGGTTATTGATATTGCACTAGCCATGGTTGTGAAACCATTTGCTGCTGTCCAATACTGGCCATTTGACCAAGATGAGGGGTAATCGTACCTGTTTGTACCTGGGTCACTCTGGTTAGGGAGCCACTAATAAGTGATTGCAGCTGTGTCATTGAGACAGGAGGCTGTTGTATTGCAACCTAAGAAACTTGAGGTTGGCATACAACAGGCAACGCTGGTACTTGCGACACTGTCACAATGGCTGGTGTAGTGGGGATATTCAACATAGGTAGGCTTTGTTGCATTGAGTATACAATTCTTGGTTGTTGAGGTAGTATTGGCACCCAACCGCTGGATGTAATCCCAGCATGACCTGAATTTTGTTGCAAACTCCCATATGGTTGTTCTCTTGGAGGAAACAATGAAAGGGTATACTACCCCCATATGATGGCAATCCAGTGCTTAAAGGAATGATTGGCCTTTGGGGACAGGACTGCCCAAATTGATACTGTTGCAAAGGATCAATTTGTCGAGACTCAACATAAGAGATTCCATATATTATTCCGGATGAACCAATGGGAATAGAACATACTGTCGAAATAGTCCCTGGATGGAATCCATCTAGCAGTTGAGAGCTAGTTGGGGCAGATGATATACTGATGAACATTGTTGGAGTAGAAGCAGGAGGTTATGGTGCTGCTGCGTCAGATGACACAGTCCTAGATGTTGACGGTTGTTCAGACATATCTAGTCTATCCAATAGATTTCCTAGCGATTCTACAGGAACTTGCGATGAAGGGAGACTAACTTATGATGAAGAAGGATATAGGGTGATCTCGGCTCCAAAATGCAATGGAGCACTGGACGAAGGATCCTCCACAATCTCTTCTATAGCAATCAAACCAGGTGGGAGAGGTAGACCGTCAGGTCCGTAAAATATTTCTGGTGCCAAAGAAGGTATAGGTTTTGCAACGACATATGTTTGGGGAATAACACCTTCCGAATCAACTGTAGATGGAGCCGGTTTAGGACTAGAAGTGTTTACCGTTGCACTAGGATCAATACTAATGTCCTCTTATGGCTGCGAAATTTCTTCTGTAGAGGTAGGGATTCCATAAATGGTTGGAGTAACCGGAGTCTCTAAGGATGTCGGAACTCTTGTTCCAACCAAATCGGGGGACTTTGATCCGGTTAAACGAGTTTGCTTTGTCCGTAATAGTTTCGTTTTTGGAGTGAGAGACGGTTGACTCGTAAGTCCCCGCGAACGATGGGGTTTCGATTGAATTTCTTCCACAATTGCGGATTACTTGATCAACTGAGAATAAAGGGGAAAAATGATTCTGAATTTAATAAATTTTAGACTCTTTGACGCAACTTGCTTTTTCAATTTTTAAGAGTCGAGAAAAAGCAAAATATGACTCTAGTCGCCTTCGATTTTTAATGAGCCTGAAGTGACAAGTGCTCAGATGGACCTTTTCCTTTAAGGAGTATAAAAAGGAATGAAAGAGACTACTATGGAAATCTAGACATAGGGATTACCAAACCAATCGCAAAACTGCAGAATACTTTTTACGGTATGGCAGTTAATCTTCCCGAATTCTATGTTCAGTGCATTGCAATTGATAGGGTGGTAGACATGACTTCCTAAGGATAAATGATATAGCCTATTATGGTCTCCCAATATATACTCGACGGTACGTGGGAGTACAAGTCTGTACTGGCACTTTCCATCTCAAAGAGGAGGAATCACCCAACCTACAACGAAAGCGATAGTTACCAGGCTTTACGATGTCGGAATACATCTCTAGCCTAGACTTCTAAATGTTGTGTGTTAGGTTCCAAATCATTTTTATGTTCATTTAATTTATTTTACAGTTGATCTTTCTTAAGAAGTTTTCCTTTTAGGTTCACCGCGTGATGTAGATATACAATTCCTAAAATGCAATCTAAGATGATAAACACTTATTTAATCTTGTTTTGGCAATGAAAATCCTAGCTACTAAGGAAAGAGAAATGAGATTCTTTTCAACATAGAGCAGAGAGCACACACTGGATGCACTATCTTAAATCAAACCAACAAACAGTCTAAATGCCTTGTAGCTGGGGGGTGTTCACGCATGTCTGGCTTGAACAAGCATCATTCCTTCCATTCATCCATCTGAAACATTAAGTTGAATTAGTAATGTCCCAAACATCTCCGAGCTACAACCTAGGAGAGTTTCTTGGGGTGATAACAGGAACTTAACTCCTATCCTCTATAAAGTTGTGATTGGATGCCTAATCTGAAATTTTTTGAATGAACCTATTGTAATATCTGGAAAACCCCATGAAGGATCTAACTTTTGCAACATTCAGAGGAGTAGGTCACTCCATGATTGCCTTGATCTTCTCTTGATCTATTGCCACTCCCTTAGAGATGATATGTCCTAAGTACTAAAATTGTGATTGAAAGAAGTTGTGTTTGCTGAGCTTAGAATAGAGTTTGTGCTCTCTTAGCAATTGTGACACTACCCTTAAATTTTCTTCATGCTCCTCCTTGGTTTTAGAGTAAACCAAGATATTGTCTATGAAGACCAATGCAAACATGTCCAAATATGGGCTTAGGACATTGTTCATCAAACATATAAATTTAGCTGGAGCATTTGTGAGCTCAAATGACATCACCTCAAATTCATAATGTCCATATCTAGTTCTGAAAGCTATCTTGCAAATATCTTCGTCTTTTAACCTGAACTTGACAGTACCTAGACCTCAAATCTATTTTTGAGAATACCACAACTCTCTCTGATGATCAAACAAGTCATCAATCCTAGGTAAAGGATACTTGTTCTTTACTATGGATTTAGTCAATGCGCAACCACACTGTCCCATCCTTTTTCTTCACAAATAGCGTTGGGGCTCCCCAAGGAAACACACTAGGTCTAATATAATCTTTGTCTAGCAATTCTTTCAATTGTAATCTTAGCTCCACCAACCCTGGCATGCTCATGAAATATGGAGCTTTTAACATTAGTGATGATCCTGACAATAATTTGATTGAGAAATTAGTTTCTCTTCTTAGTGACAATCTTGGTATTTCCTCAAGAAATACATCATTGAATAATGTTAATATTGGATGCTCTTCCATTCTACCACTCTCGTATTTAGATTTGTTGGTCACCTATACCACATTATTGTAGCGGCTATAAACACCCTCTGAAATTTTTCCTTAACATCATTTTGGAGCCTCCCTACCAACCATCCTCAACAACATGTCTTGCACCATCAAGCATATAGGCTTCAGCTGTTTCTCAGTGTCTTGTCAGCTTATGCATGTTAGTTTGTTTCACTCCCCTCACAGGCTATCTTTCTAGACATAGAACATGTATTGGCCAAGAAACTCCCCCAGAAAATTATGCAATTATGGAGGGGAACCAACCTTCCCTCCAGAAATTGCACAAATTAGTTGGCCAACCTGCTGAGCTCAAGAATTGCGAAACTCTGGGAGGCCATCACCTACTGACCTCAGAAATTATGCAATCCCTCAAGGACAACTAGCCCAACTCAGCCTAGGAAATGCACAAATTTTTATCCCAAGCTCACAGGCCGATGCATGTGCCTTCAGGTTGATCGGTTCCCTCCGGGACCGAGCAAAACTGAATTGAATGCATATACTGCTTTTCCCAAGGCATCATGTAAATGCATCCCTAGATTTAGGGATCTATTTTTAGAAGTTGGAGGTTACATGCAAGGCTCCATTTCGAAATATCCCGCCAAGTATTGGTTTTCCTAGATTTGTGGCATGCACGTCATAACCTCGATATTATCAAAACTTATGAATTGGATGCTACAAAGCTCATTTCTTACACCGATCTTACAACTTTGACATCCCACATCGTATCTAGGAGTCATCGGCACATTCATCTCAACTATTTCGGGGTAAGCCCGCTTTGCATGTCTTGTGTTGCGTTTCTATCGATTTTTGTGTTTCGGCTTGTGTAAGTCTTGTCTGCTTGATTTCAAAGAGAGCCTGCCGGTGTTTCCATGTATTTTAGCTTGTATAAGGATCGTTTCAGTTTTTGTTTGCATCTCACTCTTGTCACATGCATGACACTATTTTAGCACCGACAGTCACTGTTACGGCAACTCACTTCACACACATGCATGCTTTCCCATTTTTTGAATCCTACACTTACTGTTTACATGCACAATCATTCACTCTTGTTTACACTCAGCTTCACCATGCATTCAAACTTCTCATGTTTTTGTCGCTCGTTGGCGGTTTTGGGCTACCTAGGCCCAGACTCTGGCTTGCCCGGACAACATTATGCAATTCTGAGAGGGAAGGCCCTGCCTTCCTCCCAGAAAAAGTGAAAATCTAGCCAGTCAGTGCCCTCCAGTCTTTCTTTGTGCAATTCTGAGAGGCAGTGACTACTGGCCCAGAAAATTGTGCAATGCAGTCCCTGGGTGTGCATCACTTGCTAGCTAAAATTGCACATTGCACAATCTCAACATCCAATAGGCTAGGTGGGATTGTGCATTCCGCAGTTCCAGTAATCACTCAGCCTCTCGACAGCCTGGACTGTACCTTGTGCAGTTTTGGCTGTTAGTCTCTCGACCTCCCGGTGGAAATTACACAATCTTCATGACCAGTCACACAGGTATATTGCAAGTCATTCCTCAAGTTTGTTTTGGTTTTCAACTGACAGATTTCTTGCCATGATTGTTGTTATGTCTCTAGGTATCACATTGTTCGTCTGACTCTTAGCGGCATCGGAAAAATGGCTTCTAGGAGAGCATAGTCAAAGACAATGCTCAGAGCACAACTGGAGATGCAGCTGAGCAAGTGTCTATGAGCTTGCCTACCTATGCAGAGATCAAGTTGTTCATAGACAAGGACATCAAGATGAAATGGAAATAACATCACAGCAAGTGACACCATCAGCAGCATCAGACGATAGCACGCCTGCACATGATGAATGGAAGAGGAAGGTTGTTGACAACACAAAGGCAGAGAAAAGCAACAAGTTCAAAGTAGATCCACTTGTGATGAAGACAACTTTGGAGATTGAGGCTATGAGGTGAGGACGCGACATGGAGACCAAATGAAGGTAGAGAGAGAATCAAAGAAGGAGTTGAATGTGTTGAAGAAGAAACTCAAGGAAGAACAACAACTGTACTTATGAGAGTAGAGTTGTAGTAGGAACAGGTACATCAGGGGGTACGACATGCACAGACTGGTGAAAATACGCTGTAGAAGTTATAGATCCATTCTGCAGCTGACATGGAGTAGACAGGGTGAGCAGTGTTGTCGATCGCATGCAAAGGTATTCAGGAGCATGGATGTCATTATGCACATGCATGTGATATCACCCATTTGGCACACTCACTGAGGCAAAGAAAAGAAGCAAGTCCGATTGGATCTGAACATGTATTTTGATAAGTTGATGTGCATGGTCACTAACACACACTCAGAGATCAGCACAAACATTATGCATCAATATTGTTTTGGTCTAGTTGCACTCAAGACATGATGCGCATGTTAATTAGACGAGTTGGACAGAGAAGCCATATGAATGTACCCAGATGCAACAGGGGCAAGGGTTCACTTTCAACATGATGTCACCATTGTGCAGAGCTAGTATATCTCTTTGGAGGAGCAGGCGGCAGTGACTGTAACATTTTGCTATCGGAACTTGTGGTTGGCCATGGTTGCATTGTATGATTGGAACTTTCACATCTTAATATAATAGAGCCAACACTTTTCATGCATATGTCGTATTGTATTTCAACTATCTTGTTTACTCTAAATGATATATGTATCTGTTTGCTTACGCATGCACATATGAATTTTCTGTATAAGTTTGTATGAATCTTATTGAAATGTGTTGTTGGTTTAACCATCACTTTGGATTGTTAGCTTACTTTCCTTCCAGTTTGTGATGCATCCTTGCTCATGTGTTCCCTTCCTAACTCCATGCTTTCACAGGTTTCCAACGGGCACACTCACATCACCCTTCGTGTGTTAGAACCATTCATGCACCTTCCTTGACTTGCTGCATATATCACACCCTTGCTACCAACAGGGACATCTTATTTTCCTCTGTGTGCAATCACGGTCAAGGTGATACCGTACAACCCACTACTAGGACTCCTACACCAAACAGTCTGAGGTCTAGTTGGGACTTCTTACTGGGGAGATCCCATGACATGTTGGCGGGTCTAGTACCGTCAACATTTTGGTGCTAGAAGGAGGGCTAGATGACATGCTGTGTCCTCTCATCCTGTTTTGAACCTTTGCACATCTATCTTGGATTCCATTATACTCACCCCTCCATGATGTTTTTCACATGTTGAACCTCTCGACATCATGAGGGAGTTTTCTGATCTCTTGTCTGAATTCGCGTATCATGGAAAAGGGAAGGTGACCTGGCCCATGTTCTTACAAGACTTCTTTGCCATGCTTGACAAGGTAGATGAATGTTCTGATGAAGAGGCCAACCTGCTGCTTGCATACAAACTTCGAAAATCACCACCACGGTGGTGCTGTAGTCTTCCTCCTAGAAATGTGCACTCACTTGAGTAGTTCCGTGATCTCATTGAATCTACTTCCATCATTTTGATCCAAAACCTCTTGACAAAAAACTATTACAACAATGGAAGGCCCCGCATGAATCGCCTATGGATTTTTGGCAGCAATTCTGTGATTTGCAGTTTGAAGCTCCGAAATGCTAGATGAAATTTCCATATCTTTGGGATAGATTCAAATATTGTCTTAACAAATCAGTCCATCCCAAGAAGAAGTTCAAGATCAAGCCCCACTCAGCATACTTTGGTGATGGAGCTGTGCAATCACAGATAGACACGGTTGTTGTCACAAGTGACTTTTTTCCATCCCCTTATCAAACAACTCCACCACTACAAAATGATGTGGGAGAATATGCACACACATTTGTTCAACTGTCACATCCTCTCGACATCGCTCCTTCCGATTTTCGTGCAAGCTTGGTTGCAAATCCATTAGGTTATCAAATGTATTTTGTAACTCAACCTTCATCTTCATATTCAAATGATCCTTTAGATGACACTGTCTTGTGTTCTTCCATTCTGGACTCTACACTTATTGTGAATGAGGATCAAGCCATCGACGGAGTTGGTGTTACACAACCAACACACGCTATCATTCATGAAGAGTATGTCTGGGAGCTTGAACATCCACTGGTAGTAGAGGACCATCCTTGTCTATCTGTATCTCCTCCGTTTTTTCTTGAAATCCTTAATGGTCTTGCCATCCCTAATTTTTCATGTGTATCTCTGTCCACGGATGCACCCATTGTTGATCATTCACAAGACACAACATATGTCAACCCATCATCCGACAATGGAGAGGACCAATCATTCATTGAAAATACACTTGATTTTTCATCTACTTTTTTTGGAAACACAGAAGGTAAACATTCTTGCTTCTCATATACCCCTCTATTTGATTCATAAAGCCATGAGGATGCCGACAAACATCTTGAATGTTCTGATCTTGATTGTCGTGATCTCTCTACTTCTTCATCCGATCATGATATTGATTCAACTACTGTTAATCTGTCTAAGACACTAGTCTACGATGATCTATCTATCGATGAAGTCGAAACCCCACATAATGTCAAGGCACTTCAGTCCGAGCTGATGGTTATGTCATGTCCTCACTGTCTTGAGGTTGGTTTCACTTCTGATTAGGAAATTGTTCAAACACCTGAGGCTCCTCATGAATCATCTATATGCATTGAAGAGCAATCTCACACACATATTTTGATTCCTCCACTCGAACTACATTATCCCATCGCTCATGCATGTCACAGTCAAGAGTGTGTGTATGCTTAACATTTGTACACAGTGTCACACAACACCATGGTAATTCCATGGACCACATGTCATGCACTTGCACTCACTTATGTTTTGTGGATGCATTTAAACTTGAAGTGTGTTTTCCTTCACTATTATATATTTCATGTTTGCTGGTTTGCACAGTTGCACTGTTCGTGAACCATGCCTTCACCAGCATGGGTCAACCACTGCACTGATCGCTACATTGGAAGTATCACTTCATGTGAGTAGACCCATGTATTGTTAGCTTAGGAGTAGGAGTAGTGTCTGCTTTACCTTGTTTGTTTGCATGCATGTTTTCTTTCTTACCTTGTGTGTTTTCTTGGTTTCTTGCTTGTTTGTTTACTCGCTTTGCTTACACATTTACTTCTTCTTTTTTCTTTGTTTTTTGGTTTGTTTGCTTGCTTGCGTTCATAGGTCAGTTTCGCATGGACCGTGTGCAACTCTTAAAACAATCTGGGTAAAGTACAAGAGGACTTGTTCAATTATCAATACTTGGTTATCTGTCGTCCTACCTTTGTATGAAGAACTTGTTATCTTCAGTCCATGATACACCAATGGAAAATACGTACTATTCGAAGTGAACCTTGGTGGAAACCAATGCTTGCATGCCAAATACTGTCACCTACTCTAGTTGGTTGTTTTTGGGTTAATCCTTGTCAGGTTAGTTAAGTAGAGTAAGGTGAGGAGGAAAACCTTAACAAGAATTTCATAGGTATATATAAAATACTTCTCTGAAGGAACAACCTCTTCTGCTCTCAAAAGTCAGGATACCTCTTCTACCTCTAAAATGAATAAGAGCTATGCACAATCATGAAAAATGAAAAAAATGAAAATATGAATTAAAAAAAAAATGAAAAATAAATAAGGCAAAAGAAGAGAAAGGCTTCCTACGCAGAGAGGTGATGCAAGTAACTCTGCCGGGGTACTGACTAGGCTCGCTAGTAGTGGAGTGATGCTTGTGTTCCTGCATGACTCTGCCGGGGTACTGTCCAGGCCTGTTGGCAGTAGAGAAACACCAGAGATGAAACTCAAACTCTAACAAACATATGGCTTGTGATCCAATATACCGCTCACCCCTAATCGAAACAACTGTTTTGAATTGGCTTGGAAGGTGTGTCGACCAACCAAGGGCTTGGCAGATGCTACATCTTACAATAAAGCAAGTGTGGAAACCAAGATGAATAAAGAACTGAATAATACTTCCGAAGGCGTTATATTTCCTTTTCACGAACAAGGTCCATTCAGAGAGATGGAGTTCTACCAGTGTGTCACCAAGTATTGTAGTGGCTACAAACGCCCTCAAAAATGTTGTCTTAGCTTCACTTTGGAGCCTCCCTACCAACCATCCTCAACAGCATGTCTTACACTGTCAAGAACATAGGCTTTAGATGTTTCTTAGTGTCTTGTCAACCTATGCATGTCAGGTTGTTTCACTCCTCTCATAGGTGGTCTTTCCAGACTTAGACCATATGCTGGTCAAGAAACTCCCCTAGAAAATTGTGCAATCATGGAGGGGAACTAGCCTTCCCTCTAGAATTTGCACAAATCAGCTGGCCAGCCTACTGAGATCAATAATTACACAAATCAGTCTGTCAGGATTCCCTCAGAAAATTGTGTATTTCTAGAGGGGAACCAACCTTCCCTCCAGAAATTGTGCAAATAAGCCTGGTAGCCCACTAGGCTCTAGAATTGTGCAAAGAAGTCAAATTGTCTTCCTCCAGAAAACTATGCAATCTGACCTAGCACTGCTGATCAGCCCAAAACTTGTGCAATTCTGGGAGGCAATCACCTGTTGACCCCAGAAATTCTGCAAACCCTCTAGAACAGCTAGCCCAACTCAACCTAGGAACTGCGCAAATTTTTATCCCAGGCTTGTAGACCGATGCATGTGTCTTCAAGTTGGCCAGTTCCTTTCGGGACCAAGAAAAACTGAATTGCATGCATAGACAGCTTTTCCCAAGGCAACATGCAAAGGCATCCCTAGATTTAGGGATCTATTTTGAGCAGCTGGAGGTTACATGCAATGCTCATTTTAGAAACCTCCTACCAAGTGTCCCTCTTCCTAGATTTGTGGCATGCACGTCATAACCTCGATTTTATCAAAACTTATGAACCAGATGCTACAAAGCTCATTACTCACATTGATATTGCAGCTCTAACATCCCACATCACATCTGGGAGTCATCAATGCATTCAACACAGTTGTTTTGGGGTAAGCCTGCTTTGCATGTATTGTGTTGCATTTCTGTCTCTTTTTGTGTTTTAGCTTGTGTAAGTGTTGTCTTCTTGATTTCAATGAGCGTCTGCTGTCATTTGCATCTATGTTAGCTTGTAGAGGCATCATTTAAGTTTTTGTTTGCATCTCACCGCTGTTGCATGCGTGACACTGTTTTTGCACCTCACTTCACACACATGCATGATTTCCCATTTTTTGAATTCTGCACTTACTGTTTACATGCATGATCATTCACTCTTGTTTACACTCAGCTTCACCATGCATTTAGACTTCTCATGTTTTTGTCCCCTGTTGGTGGGTCTAGGCTACCTTGGCCTGGACTCTGCCTTGCCTGGACAACATTGCACAATTATGAGAGGGAAGGCCCTACCTTCCTCCCAGAAAATGTGCAAATTTGGCTAGTTAATGCCCTCCACTCTTGCTTTGCACAATTCTGAGAGGCAGTGAATGTTGGCCCAGAAAATTGCGCAATGCAGTCCCTCGGCTTGCATCACTTGCCAACTGAAATTATGCATTACACAATCTCAACATCGAGCAGACCAAGATGGAATGTGCATTGTGCAGTTCCAGTAGTCAGTCAGCCTCCCGACAGCCTGGGTTGTCCCTTGCACAGTGTTGGTAGTCAGTCTCCTAACCTCCCAGTGGAAATTGCGCAATCTTCACGACCAGTCACATAGGTATGTTGCAAGTCAAACCTCAAGTTTGTTTTGGTTTTTTATTGACAGATTGCTTGCCATGAGTGTTTCTATATCTCCAGGTATCACAACTGTTTGTTTGCCTCTCAGTGGCACAGGCACATGGCTTCTAGGAGAGAAGAATCAAAGAAACTGCTGGGAGCACAATTGGAGATACAGTCGAGCAAGTGTCTATGAGCTTGCCTACCTATGAAGACATCAAGTTGTTCATAGACAAGGACATTGAGATGAAATGGCAGCAACATCGCAGCGTGCAACACCATCAGTAGCAACAGACGATAGCACACCTACATGTGACGAATGCAAGAGGAAGGTTGTTGACAACACAAAGGCGGAGCAAAAATGCAAGTTCAAAGCAAATCCATTTGTGATGAAGACAACTTTGGAGATTGAGGCTGTGAGGTGATGATGTGACATGGAGATCGCGTGAAGGCAGAGAGAGAAAGAGAGAAGGAGTTGCATGTGTTGAAGCACCAACTCAAGGAAGAACAACATCTGTACAGATGAGAGAAGGGTTGCAGTAGGAATAGGTATAGTAGGGGGCACGACATACACAGATTGATGAAACTGCGTCCGTACAAGTTATATTTCCATTCAACAACTGACATGGAGCAAATAGGGTGAGCAGTGTTGTCAATCACATGCAAATGTATTCAGGAGCATGGATGTCATTGTGCACACACATGCAATCTCACTCATTTGGCACACTCACCGAGGCGAAGAAAAGAAGCAAGTCTGACTAGAGCCGAACATGTATTTTGACAAGTTGATGCACATGGTCACCAACACACACTCGGAGATCATCACAGACATTATGCATCAGTATGTTGTTGGTCTAGCTGCACTCAAGATGTGATGTGCATGTTAATCAGACGAGTTGGACAGAGGAGCCATATGAGTGTACCTGGATGCAACAGATTGAAGAGTTCGCTTTCAGCAGGATGTCACCATTGAGTGCGTGGACACCATCACAGATGGCCAAGCTTGGCATCAGTTCGCCACCGTTGGTCATCGCAAGGATGTCAAAGAGTTAGTCTTACCACAACTGTGAGAGTGTTAGTGATAGCTTGCATGGCTTGCTCAA
This sequence comes from Pinus taeda, assembly GCA_000404065.3. Lineage (NCBI taxonomy): Eukaryota > Viridiplantae > Streptophyta > Pinopsida > Pinales > Pinaceae > Pinus > Pinus taeda. Next base: position 60,662 of record APFE031739723.1, on the reverse strand, counting down.
GCCTATTTTGTCTCACATGGGTACATGTGCAGATTGTATGTAACATGTTATCAAGTGGAAGTTCAAGTGTCGATAGTTGAATGTAATAGTCACAGAGTACTTGAAGAGTCATGAGGGTAGGCGAATAGCCACAAAGGGGAATGTCAAGGGTCACCCCACCCATTTCTATATATAGTTCCTCATAACTCATTGTAGAGGCTTTTGGTTAGCCAAGCTTCTGATAGGAGTATCTTAGAGAAATCTTGGAGAGTATTATATCGAGCCTTGAATTCTCCACTGTGAAGAGCTAGTATATCTCTTTAGAGGAGAGGGCGACAATGTCTGTAACTTTTTGCTGTTGGAAATAGTGGTTGGTCAAGGTTGTATTGTATGACTGGAACTTTCACGCCTTAATATAACAAAGCCAACACATTTCATGCATATGTCATATTGTATTTCAGCTATCTTATTTACTATAAATGATATATGTATCTATTTTCTTACGCATGCACGTATGGATTTTTTGTATATGTATGTATGAATGTTATTGAAATGTGTTGTTGGTTTAACTATCACTTTGGATTTCTAGCTTACTTGCCTTCCAGTTTGTGATGCATCCTTGCTTGTGTGTTCCCTTCTTAACTCCATGCTTTCACAGGTTGCCAAGGGGCGCACTCACGTCACCCTCCATGTGTTAGAACCATTCTTGCACCTTCCTTGAATTGCTTCATATGTCACACCCTTGCTACCAACAGGGGCATCTTACTTGCCTCTGTGCACAATCATGGTCAAGGCGGTACTGTACGACCCACTACTAGGAATCTTGCACCAAAACGTCTGAGGTCTAGTTAGGACTTCTTACCGGGGAGAATCCTTGACATGATGGCGAGTCCAAAACCGTAAACACACATATAAATAAAATCCCTTTCGATTGCATATTTTCATTTCGAGTGTTGATATCTACCTGAAAATCACTAACTTTCTTATCCCCTACAACCTCACTCTTTCTCCTTTATCACTGAGACATTCTAACAACTAGTTGTAGTAGTCAATTTTTGTCTTGTGGGCTGCTAGCTAGTCCATGCCAATTAGCACATCATATGAGCCCAACAACAATAGATTCATATTGACCAACGTGGGCATGCCATTGATCACCACTGAGCATGATTCCACCATGTCTGCAACTCGCCTTTCGATTCTCATTGCTAACTAAACCAACCATGGTTTTTCAAGGGCTTTCTTCTACATAGAACACCTTTCTGCAACCTTCAGACTAACATAACTGAAATTGGATCATGGTTTAATCAAAATTTAGATAGGTTAGTTAACAACCATACCTTCCATATTGGTCACTGAATCTTGATGATCGACCTTCCTCTTTTTGAATGCAACATAGACTCGTGGCATGTTCTAAGCCACATCATTCACTATCTTTGCTTCTAGCACATTATACAACCTTGGGTCATTTTTCTGTCATTGAGGACGACCTTTCTACATGCGGTTTTCTTCACATGTCCAACATTGTATGGGTCCTCTTATGAATCCCTTTGGTTCTTCTCTCATTGTATTAAAGGACTGGTCTCTATTGGAAATAATAGATTTTTGCTAGATCTCACCCATGGTAGGTGTGGTGAACTTCACATTCCTTCCCCATAGCTGATGTCATGAAGATTTCTTCCCTCTTCCCTTAAAATTTTCTCTATCTCTTGCTTTCTAATAAGCTTAGAATTTAGTTTTATGCTTGGAATATTCATAGAGGTACATTTCTTTCCATATAGTGTCCTCCAATGTTTTTGCCTCATCAATCTCAATTATGTCCCTCTAATCCTGTGGTATCCCACTAAGGTACCTATGAATCTTTATTTTCTCATTCTTGAGGTAAGGTACATACCTCAACATCTCCAAAAACTGATTTTTGTATTGATCAATTGTAATTTTCCCAAATTTGTTCTCATGAAACTCTTTAACCTTGTTATCATAATACCTTTGAGATAGGTACTTCTCCTAGAAATATATCTCAAATATCCTCCAGGACAAGTCTTTCTCTCTAATGTCTTTGACATTCCTCTGGTCTTCCCACCAAATATTAGATTTTCCTTCCAAGATGAAAATGGCTACTCTTGCCTTCATTTTCTCAGAGTATTCATGTACTTTGAAGTACTTCTTCTTTCCCAATAACCATGCTTCTACCTAATTAACCTTCTTGACCTCTCCATCAAAGGTAGGGTGTTTTTCTTTCTTAAACTCATTCAACTTTAAGTTTTTCTCCTTCCTCATCTGTTGGTGGTGTCTCTTAGTTGCAACACTAGATAGTTTCTCATGACTTCCCAATATTATCTCTAAAGTGCTAAGAGGAGTTCCTCCCCTCACTGTATCTTCACATGCTTGCATGTGCCTTTTCTTAGATTCTCTACCTTTTGTGTCATTAGCTTCCAATCATGCTTCCAAATCCCATATGGGCTTTCTTGGATTTATGTTTTCCTAGGTAGCTTCCACCTAGCTCATGTTGCTGCTACCTTTCAAGTATGATGGGATATGTAATATCATTGCATTTACTTCTTCCTGCTTCTCTTGAGCTATGATAATATTTTCATTTTTAGCCTTAAAAACTTCTCAAATAAACCTTTAAACTTCATAGAGTATCCATCCAATTGGGGGAGTCTCCCTCTCTCCCTTTCCCAACTAAGTCTTATTCCTTACAATGTTGGGGTTTATCAGTGCTATATTGCACCATTCTACTTCTCATTCCTTGATTTCATCAATGTTCCTTGGTGTCTTCTTATGTGCTTCCATATACACATGTCTATCAAATACAAATAAACATATTTATCCATCATATTGGCATGTTTGCATTAAACATGTTGATGTGGAACTAACTGAGACATTCAATATCATGTTAGTATGCAAGTTAGAAAAAATAAATAACCTACAAGCAATAAATCATATGCATAATTTGAAATAAGCATACATATGCATACACAACCAATTATTAGTTTAAATGCTATTCTCTGTAGTTCATAACAAAGATTATAACACTATCCTTCTAGGTACAAGGTCAAGAGGCCACAAATATTAATAGATTTAACATATGTGAGGGGAAGTACCTCTTAAACATGAGAAAGAATTACTTTTATAGACAAGAAAGGGTCAAGGCTCCATCAACAATTCACACAACATTCCTAGTTTAGCAAATGAATTGTGCTAGTTTATTCGAACCATACTAGTCTAGTGTTAAAATCATTCTAAGATCCATGCCCAACATCTAGCTAAGATCACAAAAAATTATAAATAATTCATAAACATAATTCTGAACAACATGGTCCAAACTAATTGAGCATACTCACGCAATTTCATACATGAACAAAATCAGTGAATAGCTTATTCCAAACATTCATTACATCCATAGACATACAAGACATCACACCAAATATGAACTTAGCTTTGAACAACAATGAAATTTACTTATCTATGTGTTTTAGGAAGGCTGGAAACTAAGGGAGGGACTTCAATTTTCTAGCTAACCTTAGGCCAACTACACCATGGTATTTCTTATAGTTTACCACCCCCGAGCTAGATTCAAAGTTTGAGGAGTTAATTGCACAAGGAAATTTCACACCAATAAAAAGTCAACCAGACCAGAGAGGGAGTGCAATGTCTAGGTAGTTTATCAACTGCCTTATGTAGTAAGCACCACAATTATTTTTTTCCTCTCTAAAATATATCAAAGGGATTCATCCAAGGTTCAGTGAATTTATACATAATCCTAGGAGAATAATCTCACTCTATGGGTGGTTTATTAGCTAGATTTTGAAGGCAAGCACTGAAGCGTCTAGATCCCACTATCTAGATGGTTTATCAACTTAATTGGTAAGCACTTAAGTATTTTACCGGCGTCCAAGGCATGAAATTAGTGTTTTATCAACACATTCAGTAAGAACCCGAGTGTCTTAGCATGCCAAGTGTTTTATTAACCTTCCAACTAGCATCCCATTGGTTTACCACCCCATTAAGCAGCCTGTAAGTGGTTTATTAGTTATATATCAAGAACTTAGAGTTTTATCAGCTTACTCAGTAAGCACTAAGTGATTCAATGTATCCATCAAGTTTTCACTAGCTAATCCAACACAGATAAGCAATCATTGGACACACCAATTTTACAAGGAACAATAACACAAGGCTTTGTCTTGAAGCCACTTCTTCTCCAAATGAAGTTCTCCAATACTCCTCCTTCATTGTATTCTCTGTGATCTCCAATTTCTTTGCGTGTTTTTCATACACTCCCATATGTTCTTGTCTTCTCTCTTCATTTTTTGTCTCTGCATCTTACTCCCCTGCATTTGATTTTGCATGTTTTATTCACCCTTAACACATCCTACAAGAAGGGAAATTGCATGGGCCTCATCCTTCACTTCAAATGGCCCATACAAAACTTCAATTTCTATTGAGCATACCATTAGTTTGTCAAGGAGATGCACGGGGAAAAGTAAATGAAGTGGATGTGGTTTTGTGCAGTCACTTACACAAGCAACTCCTCCTCCTCATATCTCTAAATATGTGTCCACTCCTCCAACTCAACCATACTTACATTTTTACATTTATTTACATAAATAAATACACATGGTGAAATTTACATGGGGGTTAGCAAAAATGGTTGTTATAGGCACCAACCATCTTTTCCTAGCAGATCCATCTTTCATCCATTTTCAAACTCAGACCCACATGATTTATTCTTTTTAGTCTCTAGAGTTATTTGTCTTGGGATCACTACTTCAACTCTTAGTCAACTAGATATTCTACTATGACTCAAACATACTTAGGCCACAAAAATTTCACTCAATCACTTCCGCACACTCTTTCTCAATTTTACATATCTTTCCTCACACCCAAATCTGATCACAACTTTTCAACTCTATTTTGGCATTTCTTTCCTCGGACCCATGCTCCTTTCTACTCTCAAGTCATCTATGGTTCAATTATATCTCAAATCTATATTTAGATCTTCTCTATTTTTTTTCTTTTTTACCAACATTCTCGATTACCACACTTTGGATCTTTCACTTTTTTACATTATCTACTTAGGTTTCTACTATTCTCACTTTTTCCTTCCTTAGATATGCACGGGTTCAAAAAATTTGTCTTCCTATCTCTTCATATTTATAAACCATACTTCTATGTTGCTATTTACTCTATATTTATAGATTGCGGCTTCCTTGACCATGGGTGTTGATCCATGGTATTTTCCTATGGAATTTCTTACTTTAACAGTATTTTCTCCTTCACCATATGAGAATGTGAGTCACTTTGGTTTCACTTCATTTCATTTTTTAAAGCTCTCAAGTCTATATAATTCACACTTTGATTCATCCTAAGGTAACCTTTTATCCTTGTTCAATCTGCACACATTTGTCCATTTAGGAATACCAATTTTCTAACACCTGAACTTGGCGCCCGAACACCAAAATTTATCTTTCACAACCATTTATATTTCAGTTCCTTGGAGCATATGACCATGGTCCAAAATCAAGGTCTTAATCCCAATGATGCTTGTCGCTCGTCGAACTGTTTGGGTTTTCTCCATGCACTACCACAACTCGATGGTTGATGGCTGATAGGCCCTTGAGTGCTCATTTTCTAGCTCTTGCAACCACCACCTTGGCCACCCAAAATGGAAAAATCCACCTACCACATGTCCTCACCTCAAGATGCCACATGATCACTTTTAACATCACTTGCATGTGTCATCATCTCATTGGGCCACATCATTAGTTTACCACCTGTATCTGCTACCTGACACCTCAAAAAACATGCTAAGGCTGACCCCCTGTTGCATCGTCTCTGTGTTGTTTGTGTGCAAAGGGAACTTGATTCCACTATCAGTCGGATAGTATCATGGGATCTTAAAAATAGCTCCCTATGACTAGGCACTAGAATCGTAGGATTTGTCGCTCCACCACCTGTTGGTCATGTGCAACAACACTTCCATTTGAGCGATTTGATAAGACTTTAGGCATTGACTTCCAAGCCCCTTGTGGCCAAGGGCCTAGTTTTTTTGTCCATCTCCTATTAGTTGTTCCTTTTCTATTCCTCCTGAGCTTGTTTCCATTATCTGATGGATCCCTATCTGAAACCATGACTAGTTGGAACCTTTCATAACATAAAACCCATTTTTCTTCTAGGTATGGAGGAGTTAGAAAATGTTTCATATACCATTAGAAAGGTATTTAATAGGACTATTTAACTAAACACTTTGTATGACCTTTATATCAAATCACTTTTAGGCCAAGTACTTGCAAACATAGAGTATCCAATTGGTCTACATTTATAACCTCAACTCAAACAATCTACAACCATACAACAATCAATGACACTAGATACCTTAAGCAATAATGACATTACTAGAATTATGAAGACACAACAAGATGCTCAACTGGGTCCCCCTTAGCTTAACATTAATGACAACAAAAAACTACCAAGAGAGACAAGGGGTAATGATAAAGGGAAATGAAAAGTTAAAAATGGAGGACTACAATTAAAACAATGGCATACAATCTTCTTTCCTCATCATTCCTAATTTCTTTTCAATGAGAGTTTTTATACAAACATGATATTTAGAAAATAATCAAATTATAATACTTAATATGTAATATCATATGGAAAGTGGTAACATGAATAAATGATGGAACTTCCAATTATAAGATAAAATCATAATCTCTGCTCTTATTGAAGCAATTTCCAGATTGTAGGTTGTTAACATCCATTTACAACAGGGTCTAGAATTTCACAATATTCTTTCATACTACAATTGAAATCCTTTACAAGATACTTATGCAAAGTGAAATCGAGATTGCAAGTACAGGACAAGTCTCACAATATTTGTTTTTAAACTTAAATAAAATATAAATCCTATAAGAGAAACGTTTGGAAACATATAGAATAATTGAGCAGCATTATTTTCTTCAAAATTCCATACATAAATATGAATCACAATAACCATGTGAACTAGTAAGGTGTAGTCATCCAAGATATTATTGGTTGATTATTCTATAGTTTCAAATATATTGTTTAAAAACAACAACACCAACCCAATATTAACACTCATATCTTGTTTCCATTCCAAAATAACACCACTTCATATGCATAGGAGAAATAATGTTATTATTACCAATAAATCTAGCTTATAAAGATTTTTCTTCTAATGATATCTTCCATTACAATTTAGCATAATAATTTTAATATCAAATATATGGTATGAAAAATAAAATTTATCATCTCAAACCCTTTGTAACTTCATCATATTTTAATTTTAAAATAGCACAATGTTACATGAGAAGAAAATGATTTACTATCAATATGTAACAAATTCTCATAGAGATTTATTTTTGCTCATAACAATTGTTATACTCAAGTACAATATTTTGGTATGAAGGATAGGGCATGTTCATGTGCCTATATATTTTTAATTTTCAATCACATACTCTCTCATAAACCATCAAATTAACATTAATTTTATTTTATACCTATATCTATAAATTGTATAATGTTATCTTGTTTGCGTAGATCTTATAACTTGATATAAGAAAGATAGAGTTTGATATATTATTTTCCATTTTAATCCAAACCAAACAAAAAATGTTCACTATATATTTTTTACTTTATTAGAACTCTTGTATTCTCTCTCTCTTTCTCTTTTAAGCATGCTACAATCAACAATCTTCTAACCTCAAACTTTTCATAAATATGTTTTGTCCTTAAAATATAAGTAAGGTTATTTGCTAGGAATGTTGCAATATTACTATCACAACCTATCCTTATGACTTGTTGAACAAACCCAATCTCTGAACATAGCTTCCAAAACCATATTGCTCCCTTACTTACATGAATTGTTGTCATTTATTTAACCTCCATGATTGATAATGCCACAAATAACTATCACTTACTCATCCAACTACTAGCTCCATGAAACAACTTGAATACATATATGCTAATAAACCTTCTTTTGTCCAAATCACCAGCCCAACTCGCATTGACAAACCCTTATACAATTGTTTTGTCTCACCCTGAATTCTTCCATGGTACCAGACCACATGATCACTTGTGCCATGAAAATACCTGAGTACTCTTTTGATAGAAAACCAATAATGTTTACCAATTGTTGTCATGTATCGGGTTAGTACTCCCACTACATGAGAAATATTCAGTTGAGTATAAACCATTTCATACATCATATTAATTAAAATATTTGCATATGGAATACAAACCCTGTCATTTCTTTCTTCTTATGTCTTTAAACACTGATCAACAATTAGTCTTACTCCAAAAATAATTGGCACCTTTACGAGATTATGATCTTACATGTTGAAATGCTTTAGAATTGTCTTAATATATTTCCTCTGATTTAGCTAGAGTTGTCTAACTATGCATCGAATTTTAATATCCATTCGAAGAACAAAATTGATGTAACGGGGAACTTCCCCCATTTACCTATTGTTTCACTCGTTTCTTAAATCTCTTTCATCTGTCATTTCTTAGCATGATTCATGGCATCTATAAACCTTTTTGTCAACCTACAGGAACTAATCTCTATTATTTGAAATTATCTTAATCTTAATTATCAAAATGTTGGCTCATCGGGATGTCAAGAATCAAATTGAATTGAAACTTTTCCCAATATGTATTTTTCCTGGTATTGATAGAATGTCAAGTGAAAATACTCCTTTCTATTATCTAATGGAATTGACTATCCAGATTAATGTATAGGGCTTTGGATGACTAAAAACCTCATACAACACTTTATCAATATTTTGATATAAGTATGTCTTGATAGATAAACATATTCCCATCACGATAGATGGAAGAACCTTTGTTAATTAAAGTATATCCCCTGATATATTAGGTATTGGGTAAATTAGGTGTTGGGAATATCAACTATTAGGCATATCTAGTATCTGGGACATTAGATATTGGGGATATCAATTATCAAAGTTGTTGGATATCAGGGATATTGGGTATCGTGAATGTTAGGTATTGGGTATATCATGTATTAGGAGATCATAAAAACACCTTTTAATTAAAAGCCCCAATACATTTATGTCCCAGTACTGACAAAAAATGTTATATAACAAACACATTTCATGTTAATGGTTGTTTTGGGTGTCGAGTGTCGAGATTTTAGGATTTCACTTAAAATAAGCTTACGGTATGTCTTGACCTAGGATGGGAAATTTATTAGAATCCTTACGATAGTGGGAAAAAAAATCCATCTAGTTAACGATCTCTAATAACTCACACTTCTCTGATTCAATTTCTTAACCTCACTATTGTGCTCTATATGTTCCCTTAAAATGGTTGAATTGCATAGGAGTTTGGCCTACAAGCCCAAAGGACATAAGAAATCTCGGAGACAGGGCATTGGAGAAGGAGTAGAAAAGATTAGAAAGGGAGGAAGGGGTAAATGAAAAATACAATGGGCCCCATCCTGGAAGAATTTTGGTGGGGTAACTAGCATAGTGGATAAGCTGACGCAATTCCCCGAAAGGTCAAATTTAGTCAAGTGGGTGTGACCGATCAATGGCTAAGATCAAATCTTGGGGGTCTAACTTCACTCTCTACCCCATTCAGTGACCCTGCAAGAGAGTGGGGACCATACCTGCTGCTAAGCATGCCAATACATCATTGACATCAGTAGGCGAGCGCGATATTCATAGGACCACACATCCCTCCCTCTCACCTCTCTTCTAGCCTAGTCGTACCACGTGTCCCTCCCATGTGTCTCCTCATGTTTCTCCCCACGCATCATTCCATATTGTTTCCCGACTATAAACCCACAACAAATTAGCCGTAGAATTTTGAATTTGTTTCATTCAAATGAGATTTCCTCATTGCACCATCTGTTAGCAACACCATTCAACTGTCAACTAGTGCAAAGCCATTCCAACGTCACCATGCCCATTACTTCTGGTCACTAGGTAACCTACAATCCTCAACTACTTAATCATTCTCCTTTATGCTTAAAATGAAAAAACTTGTGCCCAAAACCCCCAAATTCTAAGAGGAGAAACTCTTTGGCCATACTGAGCCTCTCATGGACATAAAAGCCAAAATCCATGACTCGTTTTATTCCTACCACCTGTCAGATCTATGTTTCGACATGTATGATCATCACCTTAAAAAGGAAGACCCATTTCAAGTCATGGAGTTAGGGTTGTACTGCCTAATCGTCCCCATAGTCTATCCTTTTCCATAGTTTGTTTCCTGGCTCACAACATCCTACTTAAAGAGATAAATTGTTTCATATCTTCCACAGGGGTGAAAATTCTGGAAGTGACCCCATAATTAATCCAAAATGATTTCATCTATCTGAAGTCTCCCAATCCTAAGAGGTTCATAGAAACTACTGTTTTTAGGCTTATAATGGCATCCGAGATAGAGAACAACAAACCTTCCTCCAGTTAATTTTAGAAACTAGTAATCAAACACTCCCCATTGCAGATAGATTCCCTGTTTCCATGTTTTTTGAAACTGTAGAACCCATCTTGACTGCTACTGCTTTGATCTTTGGGGAAGATGAAACTACTAATGTTACATAAGCCACCATAGGATTATTTCACATAATGATATAACCTGACATCGTCCTCTACATACCCTCGTTCCTTCCAAAATCCATAAAGTTCTAGTTTAATGACTTTTCCATTACCTCTTATTTTAGATATTATTCTATATTGTCCTATCTTCTCCTATATAATCACATAGAATAATTTGAGTATTTGGGCCTTATAATTATAGATTCTCACAAGTAGAGGAAGTTTGTGTTTGATTGAGATGACACCTTAAATAAAAATCCTGACAATGAGGGTTTTTCCCAGTTCATTTTCCACTTATATGTCCACTACCTACAAAGTTATAAATAACATCTCCCCTCCCAGAATCCTGCCCCAAAAAAAGGAAATCCTTCAGCACAGTAAGATATAATGGCAGGTAATTGGTTCTTGTTTGAAGACAACACTAAGCTTAGGGTCTATGGGTGAGAGCTTCCCCCATACCGCTTGCTTGTTTTTATTCATATGAGAATCTTTGCTCTAGAATTTATCAGACAGAGCCTAAATCTTGATCAGGTTCATTTTTTTCCTGCCAAGAAGGGCTACATGTTTAAGCTGGGTAGGGTGGTAGGCATGTTCATTATTAATACCAAATAAGCCTTTCAAAAAGGAGAAGACAAGGAGCTTAATTTTGAAATGGGATAGGTGTGGCACTTTGATCCCCATGACGTCATATCAAAGAGGAGAAGGGATATTAATGCTTCTACTTATGAGCACGAGTATAGACCTGAACTTAAATGGGAAGCTAATTTGGATCCTTGGCCTATTAATACAAAAAAGGAAATTGAGACACTAGCTTCAAAGGAAAAGACTCAAAAGATAAGCATGGATGAAGCTAGAGACATAAAAATGGAGGAGACATCATTCAATAAGAAGGATAAGTTTTAAGAGTAGACCAAGGAAGAGATTGAGACCAGTTGACCAAGAGGAACCTGGACCAACTAGGCTTCCAGGTACTCCTAGAAGACTCTCAACAAGTTGCCACTTATACTTCCACCGAGGTAGAAATATTAGGCTCTTTGGGAAGTGCATCAATAATAAGCCTTAAATGGGATTAAGGGGAAACAATTCAGGAGAAAATAAAAAGGGTTAGGGGAAAAATGCTACAACAGCTATCATCGCATTTTGTTCCTTATCAGACCAAGCTCCTAGCTGTTATGGACCTAGAGAGAAACTAAATGAACTTCTCTATGTATCGCCCTTCAACACAGTCCCCCCCTTCATGATCACAATTAGGATTGCGAACCTGTCAGTAGATATGGCTAGTATCCCTTTGCAGGATAAAATGAATTGGAAGAAGTAGGCTAGAGAAATTCAATATAGTGAGCTGGGTAAAAAAGCCTTAACTATCAGTAAGGCTGAGAAATTATTAGAAAAAGCTACCACGAGGGTAAAACAAGAAAATTCCAACTTTAAATCCCTTCACCTTCTCAAGGAAAGCTTCAAATAATTAATTTTCAAATTGGGGGTGAACCCAAATGATAAAGTTGTTGTGGAAGCCATCATTCAAGGCTCACACTCCAAAATCTAGGAGTTGAGACAAAAGCTGAAAATGCCTACATGTGAACATGTACAGTCCAAAGAGTTGGCCGAGGTAGAGAGTGGAAAAGAAATATTTTCCAAGGAACTAATAGACAAAAAAATTGAGGCGGTGGCCCTCAAACAATAGGTGGCAAAACTCTAGCATAAAACTGATTCTCACATCTGTGCAGTGATCGTGCTAGAAAACCCGCAAAATCTGACTTAACAACTAACCAAGGCTCTCACTAAATTGCAATTGTCAAAGGGAGAGCTCACAAAGGTACAAATTGATTTGGATAACTCCAAGCATTCGCTCACACAAAAGGAGAAGAATCTTGAGGCAACCAAGAAATATTTTCAGCAAATAAATAAAAAATTGGAGACTGCAAATGAGGAGCTCAAAAGAACTAAAAAATAAGTTGAAATGTAATATGTCCCTCATCTAGGCTATGCATATAATTTGGGATGAAATTATTTCTGAAGTAAAGAAAATTTGGGAGCATACGACCCTAGTGGTAGAGCAAAAAAATGGAATTAGGGAGACTGAATTCTTTATCCTCTTGCTTAAAGAAGAAGATGGTAAAAATGGCAAGACAACAAAGAAATTTATTAGGTATCTCAATGAGAAATCAACCAATGAATCGTGGGCAATGGATATTATTGTCAGGATAGGAAAAATTGTTGAAATATCTAAGATGATCCAGAGAGAAATAGCTAGGGCCAAAGCTGAGGAATATTTAGATGATTTACTAGAATATGTAGCTTCATTCAACTCAAGTTTTGATCATAGGATTAGAGCAGGGGTTACTAGTTGGTGGGATTTTCAAGGTAACTTGCTTCCATGGGAACAATATCTACAGTTGTTAATAGAAGCTAAGAGTAAGGTGGATTCTTCTCATGAGAAGACTTCCACCCTCAAAGGAAGAACCATAGTCAACTATTTGCAGAGGGATTTCCTGCTACTTTGGCTGGTAAAGACCTTGTTTACTGATAGACCGAATTACATTGAGCTAACCAATATGAAGATAGCCTATCAAGATTTCTTTTGCTCTCCTTCAATGAATCCAACATTGTGGAAAAAGTGTAATTGTTGCAGGTCTATTTGGGCACATCACTCCCAATGATCAGATCAATACTATTAGGGCTCATCAAACCCTAATTCAGTTGCTACATGCCCTAGACAAGTCATCATATTGAATGATTTCATCCATGAGAGTTTCCCTTCTTGAAGCCTTGCTAAAATGCCTCCTTGGGAGACTAGTGAAGCCTTGGTCATGGGTAACTACGTTTCAGAGTAGGTAGGCCCATTCAGGTCTGCTCTACAGAGCACTTAGGCTGACTTACACTTGCACTGGATGAGAATAAGCAAAATTTGCATAGGGTTCTGGGAATATTCCTTGATTCTAGATCATTCTAGAAGGATCCCAGCTCTTATCCCATCCTATGAGCTCGAATTTGGATAGGATATGGATCAATTAACCTCCTATTCTCTCATCCCTTCCTCCATGGAAACTAACTCCGATTTTGGAAAGCCATTCAATGCCTGATTTATGACAAAACCACCTCCATTTCCATATAAATTGACCACTCATCATAGTGATCATGGGGCTTGAACTTGAAGATTGTAGAGAAATACTATTGGTTTGAGTCTTGAATCATTGTGAAGTAAAGTTATGCTACTGGATTGATGTGTCATTGGTGTGATGAGAGTTTGGAACGAAAGCTAGATGGCTGACACAAGATCAAACTACTTTGGTTGTAACTCCTCCTTCTATCATCAATTAAGTTGTTTACTCCTTTTCCCATATTCTTGTCAATGTCTATGATGAATATATGTGTAAATGTTTTCGATTCCATTTTCTTATAGTAGATAGATCATGTGTTTTGACTGTTTTCGTCTTCTGTTTATGATTGCAGGTACCATTTGAGTGGATTCAGGTCGAACGGGAGTGACGAGAGTAATTCAAATGAGATCAAAGGAAGCGAAGGATCAAAAGTAGGTTCCTTGATCTTGTTTATCTATCATAGGAAAAGGTTAAACATCTTTCTTTCTATTGTTCTGAGTGTAGCTACCCACTTAGGGAAGATGTATTTATCTGTAGGTACAAATTCCATTTAGTTTCATGATGTTCATCTAAGAATTAAAGAAATGAAAAGAAAAACATGCATTGTGTATATAGAAGTTTGTGTGTGCTTGTAGGAATATTATAGGGAAAGTTGCATTAGATGTGCTCTATGCTATTTCTTGAAAGATTCTGATTGCTCTATCCCTTTTTGTTACGGTTTTCATTGTTAAAATCAAATGAAAAGAATGTTTCTCATCTTAGTTGCATTCTAGGAGTTTCAGAAACATCACGTGGTGAACCTGAAAGACAAACTTTTAAACAATATCAACTTAAAAGGTTTCTCAATTAACCTAATGGAGCATTGTAACTTAATGCATAAAATTTAGAGGTTCTAGGCTAGAGATGTGTTCTAGCGTCGTAAAACATAGCAGCTATCGCTAACTTGTTTGTGATACATTCTGAGTGTGATACCTCATCCCACGTACGTAAGTATATCGTAACTCATCCACGTACTTTTGGGTATATAGGGTGGTTTTACAGTATGTAAAGTATAAAGGAATGGTCTCACTGTGCAGTTTCACATTAGACAACACTAACACAGATTAGGCCTCCACGTACTTTTGGGTATATAAGGCAGTGTTACATTACATAAAGTATAAAGGAATGCTCTCATTGTGCGGTTTCACATTAGACAACGCTAACACAGATTGGGCCTCCACGTACTTTTGGGTATATTTTGGAGGACTAAATTAGGTTGTTATCTATCCATAGGTAGCCGAGTCAACCACCTTGTACACTGTGATACACCAAACACAACATTCGGGGAGATTGCCTACATATATGTTAAGTCCTTGGTTTATTGAGGTAGTATATTGTAGTTCACAGTTGCTCGGTAATCCTTTTGCCTAGGTTACCCTCTTTTCGTTTATTTCCTTTTGGAATAAAATCAATTAGCAATCGTGGAGGAACATCAACCTTTACCCCATCATTCGTGGAGGACATTGAGTAAACCACCTTTACCGCCTGAAGCTACACCTAGTCGATCAAAGTGGTCTCGCTTAACTGAGTCCAATACATCACAAACTTCTAGTTCTTCATTTGATTTACCAGAGTCACCTATATGGGTATGTACTGCGATTCTAAATACTCCTACTGTTACTGGTTTATCTACTACTGAAGTAGAACCTTTACAATTACCCGAGGACACTAAAAGTGAACCTAGTGAAACGATAATTGAAGTTGTCAAACAAGAATTTGTTCAAAAAGAAACTACTTTTGAACCTGAATCTATTCAACTGGAAGTTAATCCTAAACCTATAATAGTTCAACCAGGCGTTACTTTTGAACCAAAAGTTGTTCAAGAATTTCATCTTGAACCTGTTGTTATTTTACCAGAACACTTGGATCTCGAAGTTGAACAATCAGAATTTGGTCCCATACCGGAAGACGATTGACTGGTTTATCCTCATACATCTGTAATTGTTGAGACTTTCCCTTTACCGTAGAGTCAAACACCAAAAATTTATTACAGACTTGACGATGAAATCCTTCCACCTGGTTTGATTGATATTGAAGAGGAATCTGAAGAAGATTCACCTGTAACTCCAACTCATTTTGGACCAGGGCTTTATCTTTATCCTTATACTCCTAATTTTACTGCTCCTTTTGATCCTGTTTACTTTCAAACTCCTGTTGATTCATTAGGACATTTATTAGGTCATTTTACTATGACTGAATCAACATCCGAGACTGTATCATCTGATATAGTTGTGATAGAATCTACTATCGCTACTTCTTCGATGTTTACCACAGCACCTGAGTCACATCTATATGGTGTTCCGTCCATCCCACCGGGTTACCAATCATTATCTAGAACTCACTCAGGTTTTTCTTTTAGTCCATGGTCTTCACCCATGTCCTCCACTGGAATTTTACCTAGTTCTTCACTTACGGGTACTGAACAGTTTGATCCATCAAGTCAATATCAAGTTGGTCCATCTAGTTATCATCCAATGTATCCACTTTACACTAGATTGCCTCCATATGGAGAACACTATGCCCAATCTTCTTATCCTCCATTTTATGGGGGGCCATCATATGGCAGTATCCCATCTTCTTTAGGTCCAATTTATTCTGGAATGACTATTTGTCAATGGCAGCCAACAATGCCCATTCAACCAAGGCTTGTGTATCCATCACAACTAATGCAACCTGTTTCATCCAGGCTTAGTCTTCTCAAGACATTTTACAACAACCGTTTGTGTCTGGAATATAACAACCTCAGGCCAGTGTACCATTAACTGGGATGACTCGTGCTTATACTGGTCTAGTTTATTCACAACCTGGTCAAACTTACTTTGGTGGGAAACAACCATTGCATTAACAATCATTACTTCAACAACCTTCGCAACCACAATATCAACAACAACCATTCCAACAGTACCAACCCTATCCTGGACTTGGTCAACAAGCCTATGCTGGGTTTGGTTAACAACAACCTTACCCAAGACCTGGTCAACAAGTCTATGTTGGGTTTGGACAACAACAAATTTATCCCAGTGCCCGACAACCTCCTTATAATGGATATGCTCAACAAACCTACCCCTATCAAGGTTACCGACAGCAAATTCCTTATGTTGGTATGCAAAGGCCTATTTCCCAGGAAATTCCATCTTACCCTGGTTACGCTCAACCCGACCTAAATTGACCGTTGCCTTTTGTCGCAACACTTGAATTACCGGATTTAAATCGGCTTACCGATGATCCCATTCTTTATGCACCTGGGTGGCCAGTGATTCCACACAAATTGCCTTCTGATATTCCAAAGTTCAATGGAAACCCTGGAGAAGATCTATCCAATCATGTTATGACTTTTCATTTATGGTGTTCATTAAACTCCCTGAACGATGATTCAGCAAGACTACATCTTTTCCAGTGAACACTTACTGGTCTAGCTTCAAAGTGGTACATTGAACTACCACGAGCTTCATTTGACAACTTCACATCCTTAGCCACTATATTTTTAACCCACTTCCAGTTACCCATTAGATATGAAACTGAAATGGAACTGTTGACCAACTTTAAACAGACCACTGCTACTCACATTTTTTATCATATTCACGAGTGGCGTCGTTGTCGTTGAATGGTCAAAACTTTTGTTCCTAATCAGATTTTAGCTCAGTGCTTTATTAAATCCTTGTTGCCATCTATCACCGAGGATGTGGCTAAAGGAGGAGTTGTTACCGAAGAGCAAGTAATTTCTTGTGCCCAATACTTAGACTTGATTTACACAAAGTGTGGCATGCTCTATGACAAGATTCCAAATGCATCTAGACTAGCTTTTACTGTTCCACCACCTCCATCTAGTAAGGACTCTCATGCCAGTGATGGTGTGATTGGTTCTTCAAGCACACAAACAGCAGGTAGACCATCTGGTAAAACACTTGCTATTTCAAATCAAACTTCAAATGCACCTGATAATACACTTGCTTCTGAAATAAATGTCGTATCATATGACAAAGGTAAGAATGAAAAGAAACCTGGAAGAAGGGGGAAGGGGAAAATGAAAAAGAAACAAAATAATCCCTCTCAAGAGAAATCATCTGATTCCTCTTCTCTGGCTAGGAAACCTCGTTACCCATGTTTAATTTGTAATGATGAGCACTTTACGGAGACTATCCTCACCGCTCTGAAGTCTCAAAACTTCTTAAGACTTCTAGTACATCCATTGCATTGACAAACCCTTTTCCAAACCCGGAGACTCATATGGTTGCTACAGATCATGCTTCCACTTCACAAGTTCTTATGCTATCCGCCACTAAGCCTAAAACAGATGGTGACTACACGAAGTAAATATTATGTTAATCCACCATCCTCATCGAATAACCAGGCTACAAATCAATCTAATACTTTGAATTCAACTTCATATGATTCCATTCCACCACCCATTGCACCAGAGTTAACAATAAAACCACCTAAGGGAGTTGTACATAAATCTACATTCAACCCTCGAGCTTGAGCAACGCAAAATTATACATAGTAGAAGATTTGGCTCAGTCACCTTCTGCTATGTCGATGCTTGAGGTGCTTCAAAACTGTCCCTCCCAAAAGGAGGCTTTATTGTGAGCAATTGGTGGAATTGATCCAACGGATTCCAATCTTGTGATTTTTAACCATGCGGGTTATACACCACAATTACTAGCATAGTTAGCATTCTTGATCCAAGCAAATGCTTTGAATAAAATCATTCACTGAACCATTATTGATGAGGGTGCATCTACTTGTATTATGTTAATGAGTTGCTGGAAAACACTTGAATCATCGCCTTTGTCACAATCACCTATGATGTTAAAAGCTTTTGATGATTGCACTTATATGCATTGTGGAATATTAACTAACCTACAGATAGATCTAGGGCGAAAAACTAGAACTGTTGAAGTTGAGGTCATTGATGGACCCCTTGACTACAATATTTTGCTAGGAAGACCATGGGTTTATGCTATGACTATTATGGTTTCGACATACTTTCTTATGGTCTCTTTGTAGGTTTTAACCCCGTACAGAAATTACTTGCATACAAATTCTAAAACATAGAAAATAAACAATGCGAGAGCATAACACATAAAACACATATACATAGAGATTTTCCCCTAGATCCCAAAACCGGGACTACCAACTTGATTTTTCATTATATTCCTTTCAATTTTACAATACATATTTATACATGCCGAAGAATCTAATACCATGGACTGAAAACCATCGCATCCAAAACAATGGAATGAAAACCATCGTGTCCAAAATCGTAGGTAGGTCTACCCAACCTAATATAGGGTCCAAAATTATTTTCCCCGGGGTGCTACCCTAGACCCTATAGAGGGGGGATACCCACCTCCCTCAAACCCCCTGTGACCCCTCCGTTGCGCAATCGGCACAATGAAGGGGGGGCTCCACCCTCCCCTTTAACCCCCTGGTTAACTACGTAGGCTAATCATGGAAAGAATATAACACAACCCAACATTATCCCACTTGTTGCTTTCTTTCCACAGGGGGGCACAGGAGAGCTTAGTCATTTATCCAGTCCTGCAAAACCCATCATTTCTCTACACCAAGAGAACTTCTCAGAGCTCACAAATTTTGTCAATGCATCTACAATATTCTTCAAAGTGTCCACCTTTACCAGCAACACCTTTTTGTCTTCTATCATATCCCTCACAAAGTGATATTGAACATCAATGTGCTTTGTCTTTAAATGATAAGCAGGGTTCTTTACCAAGAAAATTGCACTTTGGCTGTCACATTCTATCCTTATAGCTCCCTGTACTAACCCCATACTTGAACACAATCTTTGGAACCAAATTACTCCCTTGCTTGCATGAGTGGCTGCCATGTATTCTGTCTCTGTAGTTGATAGTGCCACTATAGATTATTTATTACTCATCCAACTAACTGCACCTCCAAATAGGTTAAACACATACCCACTTGCAGATCTTCTCTGATCCATATCTCCAGCCTAGTCTGCATCAACAAAGCCATGAATATACAACACTCTGTCCAATCCTGGTCTTCCTTGGTAGCACAAACCATAATCACTATTGCCACGCAAATACCTGAAAACCCGCTTCATTGTTGTCCAATGCTCTTTCCCTGGTTTTGACATAAACATGCTCAATATTCCCACTACATGTGCAATGTCTGGTCTAATACAGGCCATTGCATACATCAGGCTACCTATTGAACTTGCATATGGAACATGGGACATGTCCTCTTCCTCCTCTTGTGTCTTGGGACACTGTTCGAAAAATAACTTTACACCTATAGAAATAGGAAACTTCACCGGTTTACTGTCCTACATATTAAACCTCTGCAGTATGTCTCGATATACTTCCTCTGGTTTAACCAGAGCTTCCTCTTTGCTCGATCTGTTTTAATTTCCATGCCCAAAATATAGTTTGTAGCACCAAGAACTTTCATGTCGAATTTGGAGGACAATTGTGTCTTCAAATCCTGGATAATTTCTTTGTCATTTCCAGCCAGGAACATATCATCCAAATACAAGACCAGATAAATAACACAGTCACCAATTAATTTAAAATACACATAATGATCCGCTTTGCTTCTGGTGAAGCCAAGTCCCTGTATAAATGTATCAAATTTCTAATACCACATCCTTGGTGACTGTTTTAACTCGTATAGAGACTTCTTTAACTTGCATACCAATTCTTTCTTACCCTTCACTGCAAAACCTTCAGGTTGCTTCATGTAGATCTCCTCTTCTAGATCCTTGTGAAGAAATGATGTCTTCACATCCATCTGTTCTACCTCAAAATCAAAAGCAGCAACAATAGATAAAATTAATCTAATAGAAGCTACATTGGCAAGAGGAGAAAAAATATCACCAAAATCAATTCCCGACAGCTGGGAATAACCTTTTTCTACCATCTGAGCTTTTTCTTTCTC